>CAUYRB010010302.1:0-34807 GCA_963574695.1 Propithecus perrieri
TTAGCCAGGCATGGTGGCGCATGCCTGTAGTCCCAGCTACTCGGGAGGCTGAGGCAGGAGGATCGCTTGAGCCCAGGAGTTTGAGGTTGCAGTGAGCTAGGCTGACGCCACGGCACTCTAGCCCAGGCAACACAGTGAGACTCTGTCTCAAAAAAAAAAAAAATTAAAAAAAGAAAAAAAGTTATCAGTCTCACAGATACCTGCTATAACGATGCAACTTAAATCCATACATTAAGAGCTAAGATCTAAGTTTGTTCTATCCTTTAACTAATTAAAAGGCTGACATACATATTCTTCCTCAAAATCTCATGTTCTCCTCCAAAAAAAGCTGGAAATGGTGTCACCCTTATAAACCTTACATATATTTTTCTTCTAGAACCTGTGATGTTCCATCTTGTGTTATAAGCAGTATGTAGATGTTCTTTTAACCAAACTAGATCTCAAACCTACTGAGGGCAGTCAATTGTACTGCCTCTTTCCTGTGTACCTCACATAGGAAACAGTATTGATTAATATTCCTCTGCAAACTCTCATTACCTAAAAAGAATTAAGACCAATTCTCTGTAGCTTGGTTTAAAACAAACAAACAACGCTCTGGAGCTATTAGAGCAGAGTGCCAGTGCATACTACCTGTCTGCTGTCCATTAAGCACAAACCAGATCAAAGAGCCTCTTCTCCCCTTTGCCCTTCGAAAGCTGGATTTTATCCAAGTAAGTCAGTGTCCCTTACTTGAGGACAGAGTCTACTTAGGTTCACTTTGGAGGACCTGAAGAGGCTGATGTAATCTAGGTTTTCCTAATGGTCTGCAAGTACAGGAGAAAAAATTCAAAGCATAAACCCATGAGCCACCGATCAGGTCAAAAGCCAAAGAAAACTCTAGAATTCGGACTCTAAAGAGTCCTATAAAATTCATGGACTTTATGGTGAATTCAGTCTATATCAGATAAAGCTCACATCAGTATGACCTTCCTGCAAACTCTGCAAATGCCTCCACACCAACTGGCCCCTCACTGGTAAAAAGATGAGTATGTCCTAAGGTGTATATCAGCTGTTAACTTTCTGACATACTCCAGGTAATTTCCCTGCTCTGTGGGTAATAATAGAGCCCATGGTAAAAGCAAATTGGCAGGAGCAGATGATCATTCAAGACAATTCAGTTTTCGACACTTAAAAGGCTACAGTGTTAACAGTGGCTATGCTATCTCTGGGAAGCGATGGGAACTAGAAGTGGAAGTATGTAATGGGGCTGTCCCTTATGTGTGCACTGTGTTGTTTTCACTTCTCATGAGTATCAATTTACTTCTTTAATTAAAAAAAAAAGTAAATAAAATTTTGAAATGTGATTCCACTTCTTAAAAAGATTGAATAGCCCACACAGTTCAAATAAAAAATAAGTACCATGTTGCACAAGTTTGGATAATAGAAACCTACATATCAAACAGAAATAATTATCATATCCTATGAAAATAAAAAGTAATACTGGTAACGTTACCAAAAATGCCCACAGCAACTGCTACCCACTACCCACTACTTTGATTATATGATACTAGTCAGCAGAGGGAGTTTGAGAAATCCCCCCACTAAAATTGCATCTACTCTTAACAATCCCCCTTTCAATCTTAGCTTCATTAAAGAGGTTTACAAACATCAACAGCCATAAAAAAAAATTAGATTTTTTGTAC
Source organism: Propithecus perrieri (assembly GCA_963574695.1). Taxonomy (NCBI): domain Eukaryota; kingdom Metazoa; phylum Chordata; class Mammalia; order Primates; family Indriidae; genus Propithecus; species Propithecus perrieri. The sequence goes on from CAUYRB010010302.1 coordinate 1,683, forward strand.
CAACAGAACACTGCTTCTCAATTTTATTTTTTCATAAGAAATAACTACACACACGCAAAATTTACATTTCACTGGGGTTCATGTCTTATTTTCTTAAGAGAAAGAAAAGCAAACTAACCTACCTAGATAATCAAGTGTACTATCATTTTACTGGAATGTCCATATTCTCCAATTGTTTGTCATGAAATTTTGGGATTAATAAAAGTAAAACTGTATACACCAATGACTCCTGGAAAAAGAGGAAGAGGGGACACAAACTATACTCTAAAAGCAAAATAATACAGCCACAATGCCAAACGTAAACCATGTCATTACACACAGGGTGTTCCAAAAGTCGCCATACATAAGGAAACGGGAAATTGTAGCTAAATGTACCTTTATTGACAAAATATTCATTACAAATTTTTCCTTTGCATGGAGACTTTTGGGACACCCTGTATTAGAGCAAGGCAAAATATAACTACACATCTTTAAAAGATAAACTTGTCTGTGACAACAGCATCTTCAAAATTAAAGTGTAAATAGCCAAATTTATCCTAAACTTTCTTTTTAGTTCATTTTTCTAAAAAGCATTAAGAGAAATCATATTGAAAATGGCCCAAATCACCATAAATTAGGCTACCAAAAAGCACACAAATTATTTTGGGGAGGAGGATTTTTGTTTAATCTGGTTTATAAACCCATTTTATGGTCACAAAAAACAAAAAATACGAAGACATACACAGTACATCTCACTTCCCACCCTCACCTCATCATATTACTTCTCCCTCTTCCCCAGTTATTAGTTTTCCAGTATCCTCCCAGTTTTATACACAGAAAAGCAAACACACGTTTAATTACATACACAGCCCTTAACACAAAAAGTAGCACACTATTCTTTCTCTCTGTCCTACACCTTGTTTTTTTTTTCCACTTAGTAACAAATTTTTGAGATCTTTCCATGTCAGTACACAACAGAGCTTCCTCATTCTTTTTTCATAGCTGATCCTGACTAGTTCTACCACATTTTCAGTCTACCTTCTTCAGGCTAACCTTTAAAGACATTCTGTTCGTCAACTACTTAACACTAGAATTAGTTTCCTTTTCCCAACAAGATTTTAAAACGAACCAGATTTGAGGTGTCACGAGGGGTAAGTTTCAGAGAAAGTAACTCATTATCTAAATTACATCCTTTTAAGAATGCTTATTTTCAAGCAGGTAGAGAGCGACATATTCCACAATTTTCTCCTCTGATCATTTAAAATCAAGCTACAAATTGGAATGCAGACTTCTGGTGAAATTACCTTTACTTTGATTTTGGGAATCAGCGTAATAGTCAAAACGACTGTAAAAGTTTCTTTACTTCTTGTGCTTTTCTTTCACTGCAAAAGAAAACATTTTGGGGTTTTATTGTTTTTGTTTGTTTTTTGTTTTAGAAGACGGCTAGAAAGCTTTAAAGTCATATATAACATGGTACTCTTAATAGCAAGAGAAACCACGGCCTGATTTAATCTTTCATCTGCCAGGTGAGAGGCCGGGGCTTTTACCTTTCAGAATTCTGCTCACTACTTGCAACAGGACGACTTCTGCACCAGCTAGAAACACTCAAGAATATAAACTATGGCGCTACGTGTTGGCAATTAATCTCCCGGGGCCAGGACCACCTCTCAGCTTCAGGCGGAAAACCTGGCTTCGCAAGCGGAAAGGATCTAGAAACGCCAGCGGGGTGACCGCGAGCGGGAGGCGCGGGTCAAGGAAGGAGGGGAACCGGCGCCGCGGCAGGAGTCGGACGCTCGGAGCCGCGCGCTCCCCAGTGACCGAGCCCCGGAACCACGACCACTAACGGAACCAGCCCACGGGCGGCGGCGGCGGCCGCTCGGACTGCAGACCGCAGAGCGCGGGCCGCGCGTCGGGAGGGCGGGGGTTCCCCGGAGGACCTGGCCGCCCTGGCGCCCCATTGGGCGCCGCTCCAAACGTGCCCGAGTGGTGACAGGAATAAAGTGGGTCACAAGGCCTAGCGGGTCCCCAGCGAAAGCCCTCTTGGCACCCGGTCCCCGGCTTTTCCAGTCTCCTAGCCGCTGGAATCGGCCGCAGCCCCGCGAGCCCTCGGGCCACCCGGCCGGGTCGTGCACCCCAATCCCGCCCCTGCCCCGCAGGTAACCCCAGTTGCCCCAGAGGGCCCTCGGCCAGGGCGGGCCTCCGCCCCAAGTCCCGGGAAAAGACACATAAAAGCGAGACGCAAAACTTGGGCTTCAGCTCCCGCCTTCCCCACCCTTGGCCGCCGCCCCCCGGCCCCACACACGCCGCCCCCCGCTCCCTCCCCTTCCCCGCGCCCTCACCGTGTGGCTTGCGGCTGCTCCGGCTGCTTCCCTCCCCCAACCAGTACTCCAGCTGCGGGGACTGGGAGCCACTAACCCGGCTGCGTCCAGGAGACACCGCGGCTCCCACCGCCAGCAGCACCTGGGGCTCTGAGTGGCACCCCCCACTCACCCCCCCAAAAATTCACCGCTACAGTCGCCCGCTCCTCCTCCCCCTCCCTTCCCTTCCCTTCCTCCACCAGCGCCGAGAGCACGCATGCGCCGCCGAAGCAAGCCAACCGGCGGACGTCAGGCCCCGGGCCCACCCGGTGGGGCGCCACTCACCGGGAGCGCGCTCGCGGCGGCAGCGGACAGGTTTTCTTCGCGCTCTCGCTCTCCGGGGTTTCCTTTTCTAAACCGGTAGCCGCAAGCCGAGTCCGTGATTGCGCTCCCTCCCGGCGCATGCGTCGTCAGTGACCCCGCGGACTCCGGCGGCCGGTGGAGGCTCCGCGCTCGCCCCTCCCCTCACTCTCCCTTTCCCCGGCGCGTCTCGGTGCGCATGCGACTTGCCCCGTTAGGCAGCGCCGAGCCGCGCCAGGGGATCCCGGGCGCCCGAGACTCCCGCTCCCTCGGGCCGCGCGTCTGCGCGTTCCGCCACCGCCGCCGGGCGCCCGTTTCCCTGCGCGGGCCGGGAGGGCACCGGTTACTAGAAAGCCGGAAGGCGGGGCCTGGTCGGGTGGAGGGTGCGGCCGGTCCAGGGAGCGTTAGCGTTAGATCCGGGAGGCTCTCTGGCTTTCACCCCGGAGGCCGGGGGCGAGGAGGAGGAGGAAGAGCTTCCTACCGGATGAGGAATCCGGGGGCAGAAATGGGACCCTTTCTCCCTTGCAAAGAAAAACACTTTGCCGGCGACGCCAGGTTAGATTCTTCGTGTGTTGGTGTTGGAAGGCTTCTTTTTCCCCCAGTGGTATCACTCACGTTTCCTCACCTGGGGCTGGGAGAGGGGAGTTGCGAAGGTGCAAGGACCGCCAGTGACATGTTTTTCCATCTCCTGGAGGAGCGCGGCTTGGGTCGCCTATGGGTGAGTGGGCGCAGGTAGACGGGACATGCGCCCTCGGCTGGAGGAGGGAGGCAAAAGGAGGTCAGGAGGTGTTTGCTCTTTTGGAGTCCTCCCCACCCGGCCTTTTATGATGTGAAACGCCAAGTAACAGTACGATAATGGAACGTGGGGAATGAAGCAATGGGGATAAACCAGTACCCTAATTTGCACGAGTTCCCTGTTTAGAACAACCTGTGATTACTAATTGCTTATCCCTGGGGGAAAATTACTTCGCTTGATGTGTTAAGACACAGTTGGTCCGCATGAGAAAGCAAGATTTCAGTGCTTCTAAGTTACTGGAAAAGAGGCTTTTACAGTTCTGATAGCTAGTGATTTCTGTGTTTAATGATTGTTCTTTGCATTTGAAATAGAAGTCGTCTTCTTGTTTCAAAAAATACATTTTACTGTTTTGGCTATAAAACCCTCCCTTCAAGGTAACATTCACGTCAGTAAACATTTTAAATTCTTACTGTATACTCAGAAAAACGTCAAAATTGAGGGACATATTCAGATCCCTGATCCTTCATTTGAGGATTTTTTTCTGTCGGGAGTGGGAAAGCATGATTTGTTAATTTACTTCCTCATACAGCTGAAGGGATTTTAGTAGATATTTTTGCCTGTTCAGCATTCATTTCCTATTCTGATAATTTCCTTTGAAGAACCGTTCCTTTCTCTACTCAGTCCACATGATCTGGGCAGGACACCAGGGGGAAGGCGTATTTGAGTGAATCCTCTGTCTTAAGCTGCAGTTACCAAGAAAGGTACTATGTCTTTTGCAATGGATTTAAACCTGGAAGAATGAAAGCCTGCGGCCGTATTTTCACACATGAATTCTGAGAAAGAAGGCAACATGAAAAAAAGCAGATTCGAAGATGGAGATTTGGCCTAGAGATATGTTTGATACCCTGAAACCAACGTGGACTAGATTCCTCTGGAAACTTCAGTTAAACCGGTCAATAAATTCTTGTGTCTGTTTCTTTTATTGCTTAAACCAGTGAGACGTTTTCTGTCACATGCAATCAAGAGTCCTAGCTGATTCTGGTAAGTAGCAAGAGAGGAGGCAAGATTGATACTACTGATAAGGTAGATTGTAGCCAGATAAGAGGGTTTCAGTGCTTTTCCTAGGATGGATGTTTGGATTTTATTCTAGAGATATGATCCCTCTTCCTATTACCCATCATCTAGAACACATATCTTCAAAAATACCTTTGCCCTTTTTAATGGTTTCATTGTCCTCTTAGTCACCAAGATCAAGCCATGTTCATCTTTGAGTTCTCCCTCTCTCACTTCCTGTAATTATTTACCAAGACCTGTTGATAATCCCATTTGTCTGCTCTGTCCTCTGCCACTGCTTGAACATTTCCCATGGTTCAGTTCACAACTTTCTTCCATATTCTCTCCAAGAAAAAAACTGTGTTGCGTATTTCTTATATCTTTTCCAACTTCTAAGATTCCACATTCCCATAAAACAAAAATCCTGCCTCATAGTTTCATAGATCCTAAATTTATGTCCCCCAGCCTTAAACACAGTTTCAGATACTCTGTTCATTTCTTCAGTGCCTTGATCTCATTTAAACTGAGTATTTCCAACTCCCTTCTCAACTGATTTCCCTCAGTTGATACCTTGATACAGTCAATACAGCATAGTAGTTAAGAACACAGAATTGGGAACTAAACTGCCTGGATTGAAATCACAGCTCCACCACTAATTTTGCATGACCTTGAGTAGGTTATTTCTCTGTTCTTTAATTTCCTTGTCTGTAAAATGGAGGTAATTACAAAACCTCCAACTCCCTACTCTCAGGCCATATAAGCAGAATACTTAAGAGGAGGAACACGAGAGAATCATTTAAGCCATGTCTTACTAGATTTCTGGAGACTACAGCGGCTTTTCCTTTACTTTTTATGCCCCACCTCACCTCAAGTTAAGTGAACAAGACTCCAATAGACTCAGCTAGAGAAACTGGAAGTGACTGGAAGAAGGGGAGAATGGCATCTCATTCACCTGCAGACTTGTTGATATGGCCCTGTACCTACCTGAACAGGAGAGAGAGACTTAGAAATAGCCAGGAATGGGCTAAAGTAAAACAATCTGCATTTCTACCATTCGATACAGCAAGGATGCCACGGATGTGTAAATTTCTCATGGGTCGATTGATGCCGTGTAGAAAGTGCTGTCCAGGTCTGAGCCATCTTGACACCCAAGGGGGAAAGAAATTCTAGCAGCAAGAGACTGGGTTTACTTCTGGGAGAGGGAGCTACGGGAGAAGACAGAGAACTAAGTAAAAATCATCTCCATGTCAAGTGAGGAACTGTAAGTGGGGAGGCTGCCTCAGAGTTTGTAGGAAAACTCAATGTGCCCCATTAAAGAGTGAATATCTGGATGCAATATGGGTTGTACGGTTACGAGAAACTTATCCCTTTCATCCCTCTTCTCCCTCCCAGTCCCCAACACCAGAGGGCTGGGCAAAGGAGAGGGAAAAGACTAGTTAAAAACAAACCCAACTTTCCATCTTCAAAGTTCCTTAAGTCACAAGTTCAGCCAGAGAATATTTGGCTTGGAACTGAGACTAGAGTTTTAAACTAGACAGACATAATTACCTGGAGTGTGGGGGAAGGGTTCAAGAAAGTATGCAAGCCTTCTTTAAAAGATCTGCTGCTTACTGCCTCCCAAATTTTAATGTGCATATCAGTCACCTGGGGATCTCATTAAAAAGAAAATTCTGGTTCAATTAGTCTGGGATGGGGCCAGAGATTCTGCATTTCTGGGAATGCTGCTGAGTCTAGGGACCACATTTTGACAAGGCAGTATAAAGTAGGGATGCAAGTTTCAATAGAGCACAGGTGGCAGGGAATAGACATAGGATGAAATATCCGTTTTGTAGGTCAAAATGGTTGAATATTGGCAATTTTTTAAAAAACCTTTTAAGTTTGTACTCCATTGAATAAAAAATTCATTGAGTAAAATGGGGAACAATATTACATATTAAATAATTTTCCCACACTCTGACAAATATTTATAGCCTTCTTAAATGAAAGTGTACAAGTGAAGCAATGGGTGGAAGTCGTAGTGCCCGTGTTGGTAGGCCTGAGTCCTTGCTGGAAGCACGTGTGTGTGCACTTTGCAAGAGTGGGGCTGGAATCACAACCAGCCAGTTCTAACATGGTATAATTTTATGATTTTTACAAATATTAAAGTCCTCGGAATTGTGTTTGTGGATAAACCCACTTACTGCCACCTGGTGGATCTGAGTTAAGATTTAAAATAGAAATATGTTCCTTTTTTCAGTTCTCCTAAATACTACTAGTACTTCCTGTTAATTTTTTATTTTAAATGTACTTGTAATTATTATGGGTACATATTAGTTGTATATGTTTATAGGGTACATGTGATGTTTTGATACAGGCATACAATGTGTATTAATAGTATTCCCTTTGTGTAACTTAAAAAAATAGTTAAATATACTATATATTTATTTTTAAAAAGAAGATTACATTTAGGGGGACATTTTGCATTTGGTTTTAATTGGAAGGGAAAATAATGTTCACATTTATATGCATTAGATGGCATAGAGTTACATGGTAACTTTATGATAATAAGGTTCTTCATTTCCACAACTGATTTATCCTGAATAGGAATTTATCCATCCATTTCTTAATGGGTTCAGGAGTTGCTCATAATTGCCATAACTAGGTAATTACTTCTCCAACATGTGTGCCTAATGCTATAATAAAGACTACTGTATGTGTCCTCGCTTAACTTTCCTTCCCTCCAGTCCCAAGATGTGTGTTTTCATAAAGCCTTCTTTGCTATCTCAGAAGAAAGGGGTTTTCTTAATCTTTTCCAAAATTAGATCACTTGATTTTACCTTACCTGGTGAAATAAATTCTCATTACCTTACTCAAATCTGTATTTAACTTTCCTTCCACTTCATGGTTCTCTGCAGCCTCTAAGACCCCTAACCTCCCACTAATAGCAACAAAGGGCTCTTTCTTGACTGCATGTTAAACTGCCTCAATTCTCACCGATTTATTTTTATAATCTAGGCATTTAAACTTAGTCTAGATTCACTCACAAACATCAGTGAACATCCATAATCAGAATTATGGGACATCAATACAAACAAAGTAGAAGAATAAAATCTGTTATTGAACTATTACGTGCTGGATTTACCAACCTTTCTTCTAAAAGTGATGTTCATTATTATGCCAAGATAAAACATCCTGCAGGTCTTTTGCAGTGTCCTAATATTGTACGTTTTCTCTTGTTGAATTCTTTTGTAATTACTATTAGAACATGGGTAGTCCCATGGTATATTTTTCTCACCTCTCTTTCTCAAGATTTAGAAACTTACATGTCATACTGTCCTAATGATTCTACAGTTTAACTATTAGTGAGAATACTTAGTAATTTTCTCACTTAATAACAGAACTGGTCAAAATAATAATAGTGAATGGGGATGTTTCTTATGTACTTTTCAGAATCTATAAATTATGTTTTTAAATGGTTAATATTTTTAGTAGGTAACAGATTTCAAAGAAAAAGTATATGGTCATAAATTTTAAATTTTTCACTCAAGGCTCTGAAATAACAGACAATAAAATGTGTAGACTTAAATGAAACTTCATGGTTCTCTTTCATTTTCATGCATAGGCCTCTTTGAAAGTGAGTGGGCGACAGAGAGGACTTGTAATATTTGTGTTTTGTCCAACATGGGTCAGAAAAAGGATAAGCCACAGAAAAATAATAAGGGTTTAATACAAATTCTGACTTTCTCAGAGGCAATGAATATTCTTAAATACCTGAAAATTTTTGAAATGATATATAAGCTATAATTCTAATATAAAAATAGAAATAAAATAAATCTACTTGTAAATTTTTCTGATATCTGATTATAAAGGCAGTAGTAAATAAAACATTCAGTATATATATATATATACTTTAAAAGCTATTTATTAAATATTTCTCTCTATTTGGTATCATTATCACTGTTGGAACTATTACTGTCATCATAAATAGAAGTGTTTCTAATTGAAGATACCATCATATCTACAATGTCTTTTTTGGGGTTTTCTTCCAAATCAGTCTGTATTGCTCCAACTTCTGCTAGCTTCCATTCAAGTTCTGCAATATATAACCCACCATTAAGTCAGATATAAATCTTGGAAAAATGAAAAGAAGAATTTCTCATCTATATGACACAGAAGGTGACTGTAATAAAATTAACATGGAAATGATATATTTAGAACTGGATGACAATGAAAGTACTACAGTGTCAAAATACACAATGGATATAGCAAAGTTATACTTAAAGGGAGAAATTACTATTACAATGTGACTTAGTTTGTGTTGTGCTGCTAAAATAAAATATCAGAGACTGGGTAATTTATAAAGAATAGAAAGTTATTTCTTACAGTTCTGGAGGCTGGAAAGTCCAAGGTTGAGGGGGCTGCATTTGGTGAGGACATTCCTGCTGTATCATTCCATGGTGGGATTTGAGAGGGTGAGAGAAGATGAGCAAGAGAGAGCAAGAGAGGACTGAACTTGCTTTTAAAACAAACCCACTCTCGAGATAATGAACCCACTTCTGCCATAATGACAATCCATTCAGAGGGCAGAACCCTCAGGACCCCACCTCTCAACACAGTTGCACTGGGGATTAAGTTTCCAACACATGAAATTTGGGGGACACATTTAAACCACAGCATGCTTCCCTGGCCCCCAAAATTCATGTCCTTCTCACATGCAGAATACACTCATTCCATCCCAATAGTCCCAAAGTCTTAACTTGTTCCAGCATCAACTCAAAAGTCCAAAGTCCAGAGTCTCATCTAAATCAGATGTTGGCGAGACTCAAAGCAGGATTCATACTGAGGCAAATTTCCCTCCAGCTACGAGCCTATGAAGTTAAACAAGTTACCTAAGTCCAAAATGCAATGATGAGACAGTCATGGGCTAGACATTCCCATTCCAAACGGGAAAAACAGGCAAGAAGAAAAGGATAACTGGTCCCAAGTAAGCCCAAAACCGAATGGGGAAAACAACATTAAGTCCTAAATCTGGAGAATAATCTCCTTTGATTCCACGTCCTGCATCCTGGGCACACTCGGGTAAAGGTTGGGCCCCAGCCTTGCTCCTATGGCTTTTCTGGGCCCAGTCTACACAGCAGCTCTCACAGGTTGGAGTTTTGTGTCTACAGTTTTCCCAGGCTGGAGTTGCACACTGGTAGCCCTACAGTTCTGGAGTCTCAGGGGCTCCTGTGGTTCCACTAGGCATTACCCTAGTGGGGACTCTACAGTGGTTCCACCCTTGTGACAAGTCTCTGCCTGGGACTCTAGGCTGTTGGCGACATCCTTTGAAATCTAGGTGGAGGCCACCATGACCTCACAGCTCTTGTATTCTTCTCAGCTACAGAATTAGTACCCCATATGGACACTGCCAAAGTTTATTGCTTATACCTTCCAAAGTGGCAGATCAAGCTGCACCTGGGCCTACCTGAGCCATGGCTGGAGTGTCCAAGGGGTGCTGTGCTGAAATGTGGGGAGCAGAGTCCCAAGGTAGCACACGGCAGCAAATGCTGAGGTCCCATAGGCACCTCCTTGGAAACTTCACCCTCAAGGTCCCAGTTTGCCTCAAATATCTCTGAAATGCCTTTGGGGTCATTCTCCTGTTGGCTTTATGAATAGAACCTGGCTTTCTTCTATCCATTAATCTCTTTGGCAAACAGTCACTTGGCCACACCTTTAGTATTCTCTCCTGAACATGCCTTTTCATTCCTTACATGGCCATGTTGAAATATTTCACAATTTTTACTTTTTGCTTGCCCTTTGATTATAAATTAAGTCTTGAAATCACTTTTCTCTCATGTTCCTGTAAGCAGCCAAAAGAAGTCATGCAGCACCATGAAGAGGGGATTACTGGACCCAGTTCCAATGCTTTGCTGCTTAGATATTTCTTCTGCCAGAGATCCTAGTTCATTGCTCTTAAATTCCACCTTCCATAAAATCCTAGGACATGAACACAATTCTGCCAAATTCTTTGTAACTATAAGCAAGAATGGCCTTTAGTCCAATCTCCAATACCTGGTTCCTCAGTTCCATCTGAGACCTTCTCAGATGGCCTTTACTATCTGTATTTCTACCAGCATTCTGATCACAACCTAAATAATCTCTGAGAAGTTCCAGACTTTCCCCACGGGTCTTCTCTTCTTCTGAGCCCTCATCAGAATCATCCTTAATGTTCCATTCACAGAAATCTAGGCTGCTTCTCACCTGCTCCTCCAAATTCTTCTGGCCTCTACCCACAACAGTAGTCCTCCCTTATCCAAGGTTTCGCTTTCTGTGGCTTCAGTTACACACAGTACAGTACGATAAGATAGTTTGAGAGGCTGGGCGCGGTGGCTCACGCCTGTAATCCTAGCACTCTGGGAGGCCAAGGCGGGCGGATTGTTTGAACTCAGGAGTTCGAGACCAGCCTGAGCAAGAGCGAGACCCCCGTCTCTACTAAAAATAGAAAGAAATTGGCCAAACATTAATTCTTATTAAGGGACTTGAACAGATTATTTGTATACCCATGTTCATAGCAGCATTATTCAAAGCTATTTAGCCAAAAGGTAAAAATAACCTAAATGTTCATTGACAGATGAAGGGATACATAAAATGTGCTTAAAAAAGAAGGAAATCCTGATAACATGCTACAACATGGATGAGGACATTATGCTGAGTGAAATGTCAGTCACCAAAGGACAAATAATATGACTACACTTATATGAGGTACCTAGAGCAGTCAAATTCATGGAGACAGAATGTAGAAGCATGGTTGCCAGGGACTGAAGGCACCAAAGAATGACAAGTTATTGTTTAATGGGTACAAAATTTCAGTTACCCAAGAGGAAAAGAATTCTGGAAGTAGAAGTTGGTGATAGTTAGTACAACAATGTGAATGTCCTCAATGCCACTGAGCTGTACACTTAAAAATGATTATATGTTATTTGTATTAAATTTTGTTATGTTACACAATTTTTTAAATATACCAATGAATTTCATTGCTATCTCCCTCTCAAAAAACAAAAAGTATTAGATACACACTAAATTTGTGTTAGCTTTTGCCTTTAAGGAAGCAGGGAAAGGAACAGGATTAGGAATGGAAATACAGATAACTTCAACTATATCTGTAATGTGTTTTTAAAAAATAAGTGAACAGCCAGGCGTGGTGGCTCACGCCTGTAATCCTAGCACTCTGGGAGGCCGAGGCGGGTGGATTGTTTGAGCTCAGGAGTTCAAGACCAGACTGAGCAAGAGCAAGACCCCGTCTCTACTAAAAATAGAAAGAAATTAGCTGGACAACTAAAAATATATATATAACAAATGAGCCGGGCATGGTGGCGCGTGCCTGTAGTCCCAGCTACTCGGGAGGCTGAGGCAGGAGGATCCCTTGAGCCCAGGAGTTTGAGGTTGCTGTGAGCTAGGCTGATGACACAGCACTCTATCCCGGGCAACATAGTGAGACTCTGTCCCAAAAATAAATAAATAAATAAGTGAACAAATAGCTGAAGCAAATATGAATAAATATTCACATTTGTTATTTTTGATAATTGCTATGATCTTGAATGTTTGTGTTCCTCCAAATTCCTATGTTGAAATCCTAAGGCCCAAGGTTATGTTATTATTAATAAGAGGTGGGGCCTTTGGGAGGTGATTAGATCATGAGGGCAGCGCCCTCAGGAATGAAATTAGCGGAAAGAGGCCCAAAGGAGCCTGTTGGACTCTACCACCATGTGAGGACAGCCAAGTCACTGTCTACGAAGAATAGACCCACATCAAACACCAAATCTGCTGGCACCTTGATCTTAGACTTCTCAGCCTCCAGAACTGTGTGATATAAAGTTTCTTATTCATTAGCCACCCAGTTTATGGTATTTTCGTTATGGCAACCTGAACACACTAAGACAATAATGATTTCATGAATGCTTACTATATTATTTTTTGTACTCTTATGTATTAATTTTTTCAGTTAAAAAGATAAGCTCCAAGCTAGCAAAACAATGTAGTGAACCAAGGAGGGGCCTTAGAGAATAGAAGGAAAAGGGTGAAATTCTGGAATAATTAAAGCATTGGAGGTCTGAATAAGGCCTATGACAGTTTTTAGAGAGTGACAGAATGAAAGAATACCTGTTGAAAACAGCCATTTGCAACTGCTTTAACACGATGATGAGAGGAAAAGATTTTTAGTTTCATAAAATGGAGTTAAAGCAGTTCCAAAAAATGAATAGATCAAATAAATGGCCTTAGGAAATAAAAATAATTAAAGAAAATAAAAATATAAAGTCTTGTGCTGTGTGCCATGAAAAAGAAAATAATAGGAGACATGGTCTCTGCACGTGGTAAGGAGATGAGACTCAAAGGGAATTGATTAATCAACAAAATCAGGTAGCATGTGAATAAGTGAAAAATAAGTTATATGGAGAATATATGATATAGAAATTCGGTAGAGAAGAGGGAGGCAGAATACAATTTGGTCCAGGGTTACAAAATGGGGTAGATGAAAATTAAGGAGACCCATGAAGGTGTAAGTTTGGACAAGAAGAATAAAGAAACGTAGGGCATTTTAGGTACAAGCAAAGAGTGTGTAACAAAGTTTGATGGCACAAATGAGTAAGGTATTTCTGGGGGTAGCGTATGAAGACCAGCCCAGCTGAAGCAGAAACTAGAAAGCACTGAGAAATAGTGTTAGAAAGGTCAACTGAGATTCTAAAGCAGAAGATTCTAAATTTTTGACTTATTCGAGACAAGGGGCTATAAATGATTTTAAGCAAGAGGTGTTACAAGAGCATTACTGTAGGAAAATTAATCTGGAGGCATATAAGAAGAGAGTAGAAGCAAGGAAAAAAACATAATGTATTAAAGAAATAAACCTCCATGACACTTGTTAATTTATGGAAGTTTTCACCCATCATTTTTATAAGTAAAATTTGAAAATAACATCATTACCTTCTAGCTTGAGATTTATCCCTCCACATTCTATAATTCCAATGAACTTGCCTTCTATCTGACCATTTTTATAAACAAAAATTGTTGGCAAACAATTGTCATGGTAGTGTTGAATACAGCTATTCACGATGGCTTTAACAAATTTAGTTTCCGGAAACTTTCTTGCTAGAAGACTAAGATGCTGGTTAACCAACAAACACATTGGAATGCTAAAAAGAGAAATAGTACACACAGTGTCTTTAGGAAACAGACTTACTCATCTCAGTCTAATAAAATAAGTAAAACATTCCCATGGCAAAAATACATCTTAGATAGTTTTTGATATAAAAGCATATCATTTTCATCCTCTGTTGTTACCTTTAGCAATGATGACTATTATGTAGAGTCCTCTGACTTTTGCTGCAAACACTATTATAGCCTGGGAATGAAGCTAGCTACGACGGGAATCTGATGCCTAACTTAGGCAGACTACGTCCAATTAGCATCAGTTTAGTCCAAGCCAGTTCCCAGTTTGTAGGTCACCGCAAAACAAAACAAAACAAAAACAAAAACAGGGCACTTCTAGGGAGTCCTTGGCAGTTCTGAGTTGAAACAAAGCAATCCCAACTCTTGTCACCATTGTGAGCTTATTTCCACAAAATGAGATTACCGCATCCAAAGTTTCTGGTTTCAGACTTCCCTGACTTTCCTGACTCCAGCAAACTTCTTCATCTGCAGTCTTTGGCATCCCATTCCGTGCCATATCCTAGTCCATTGTCCAGAACTATTCTTCACCAGAAATTTAAAATTGATTGGAAATATGACCCAAACCTCTATTCTTTCTGCTCTATCATTTAACTCCCATTACACCCATATTTCAGTCAGTCCCTTGTCCCTCAGTCTGTCATTCACAGCTTTATTGAGTCTTTATCTAGTCTCAAGGCTAATTTACGTTATTCCACACTCCTTTCCATTTTCTGTGGAATCTTTCTCTGTTGGTTATTCTGCATCCCTCTTTTCCTATTTTCTTATCTTTCCTTCTCTAAAGACTCTTTCTCCTCCATTTTGCATAAACAAGTTACTAAATCTTAAAAAAACAAAAATCCCTTACAACTCTGTCCTTCTATTAATAATAACTACTTTCTCTCCTAGTCACAACCCCAATGAAAAAGAAAAAAAATCTCTATGTTTTGCTCACCTTCCTTCTTGAACCACTCTCCCCTTCTGGCTTCTGTGATAATACTTTTTGTCAATTTCCTTTTTGTCTTTCTGATTTCCTTCTTCTGTCTTTGCCTCAAAAATCATGATCCTTACGATTATATCCTGCCCCTCGTCTCATTCTAGACACATTCACTGAGCCATCTTAACTGTTCCAATATCAATTCCTGATGGATTTCATTTTCCCTCCTTCCCCACCAAAATATCTGACCTTTCTCCTATGTTTTCTTAGGTTGGCACTCGGTACAAAAATCTCCCTTTCTTCTACAATGTCTAATCAGTAATCAAGTCGTATTGATCCTACCTCCTTATTTCATATCTTTCCTCTCCTCAATTTGCCTTTGGCCTAACTCCTCTCCTTTCTTATCTGAGCTACATCAGATTGCTCCAAATGGCCTCTGTGTACATGCCTGGCTCCCCACATTCATCCTTGGCCCTGCTTACAAAGGGAGCTCAGCATAAGCATCTCACAGGGTAACCCTACGACTCTGTCCCTCCCCCAACCTTAAAACCCCTCCAATGGCTGCTTTTAGGATAATGTCTGGATTCCTCAGGTGGCCTTCAAGAGTCTCCAGGGTCTGGACCCTGCCTACTTCTCCAACATGATTCTCTGTCTGCCACCATATTGCACCATATGCTTTAGCCAGATCAAATTGCTTAAAGCCCCACAAAGCACCATGATGGCTCTTAACCTCCATATCTTTATTCAAGCTACATACTCTGTCTAAATACCCCATTCATCCTATATACTCCTTTAACCCTATATACCTGGGGAAACTTTTCTTGTTTTTTGATGCCAAGACCAAGAATGACCTACCCTATAGAACTTTCCATACTTCCCTACTCCAAAAGTAGAACTTGCCACTCCTGTCTTCAGTGCCTTTCCTCTACTCTGTGTAGACTTCAACCATAGAACCTAAAAGACTTTATTATTATATTTAATTGTCTCCTTCTAGTATGTTGAAATGTACATAATGTCAGAGACAGCCTTTGCATCCACAACATCTACAAAATTCTCAGAGATCCTCTTAATCCTAGCTGATGTTATATATCAGTTAATGAAGGAAGAGGCTAAGAAAAGCAAATTAAATGCAGTACTCGTTTAATTTACATTTCAGAATATATGTATATCATTTCTGTGGACAATTATAACCTGCTACCAATCTAGATACTGCTTTATTTTAGTTGGTGGCCTACTGAAAGTAATACTAGAGAAACATACACCGCCCAATTTAAGTACCAGTTTTCCACACGAAGCAATGACATAAATTGACTTCGTGAGTTTAAATTTTCCACAAATAGGTTAAATGAATCCACTAATACCCAATTCAGAGAAATTTTATCATTACTGTCAGGATGAAAGCTCGGTCAGTAGTGCGACAGATACTTATGAGGAGGGTCAGTAGTGCAAATAGCAGAAGGCAGGTGGGCATTGGTGGTAGCTGTGAAAAGGATGCAGTTGAGAGAGTTGGCTTAACAAATTATGGTGCAGGGGGAGAGGGGTCGACTGACAACAGTTATGACAACAAGTGATAGGGGAACAAATTTGGTGTTGGAGTCCAGGGGCCAGAATTTTTAACCCCAGAAGAGCTGTAAAATACAAGGCAGACCTCTGACATCAGCAAACAAGTTAAGGGCCTATTTATGGTGTTCAGGGTTCAAAATATGCACTTAGGTATAGGAATAATATAAAAGCCCCCAACTAGAATTCAGGTACAAGTATAAGATTGAATAAAACCAGAAACAAGACTGACTTCAAGCTGAGCCATTAGGCTCAGTGGCCTAGGTTGAGTTAGATCCCTCTAAGGCTGTGGTCCCCAACCCATGGACCACCAACCAGTACCGGTCCATGGCCTATTAGGAACCTGGCCACACAGCAGGAGGTGAGCAGAGGGTAAGTGATAGAAGCTTCATCTTTATTTACAGCCACTCCCCATCCCTCTATCCCTGGTCCGTGGAAAAATTATCTTCCATGAAACTGGTCCCTTGTGCCCAAAGTTTGGGGACTGCTGCTCTAAGGCACCTTAAGAGGGCTGAGCTTTCATTTGCATGAAAACTAGGCCCAATCCTATTAATTTAATGGCAAAGAGCCATTAAAATTATAAAACTTAAGAGCCTAGTAAAAAAACTATCACCCTCCTATAAAATATATAGAAGGTAGCTAAAAACACAAATTTGTTTAACAGTTGTACTTCACTTTATGATATTAAAAAGTTATGAGAGAGCTGGGTGCATGGCATGTGCCTATAAACCCAGCTACTAGCAAGGCTGAGGCAGGAGGATTGCTTGAGCCCAGGAGTTTGAGTCCAGCCTGGGCAACTTAGTGAGACCCCATCTCTAAAAAAATGTTTTTAAAAAGTTACGAGTAAATCTATTGTTAAAAACTAGACTTTTTTAAAGAATATTTATAACACACATGATTATTTCCTATTATGTTTTACAAATTCAATTATAGATTAATTTTCTTAAAATATGTTTTATACCCACACATGAACTTTTTTTAATGTCCAAAAAACTAATATTTTATGTAACTATCTTATATTGGCCCCCAAAAAACCTTCTGAGAAGATCACAAATACTTAAAATATTATGAAACTACGGGCTTACTCTTTGAGTCTATCAAAGCATGTGACAATCTGAAGCAGACTAAAACACATTCAACCTCTCTATGAATTTTTGAAAATCATTTGTCAAAACTAGTAACTTATCTAGAAATAACCATCAAAGTAAATAATTTTATTTAGAAGCAACTTTATTCTGCTAATCACAAAGGGTCAGAAAGGACATTCAGCGAACTACTTCAGTAAATAACATTTGCTGCAAACAGAAGCCAGGTTGTAAATGTTAGTGTTTCTCATCCTTATTGGTGAGACCTACGACCAGCAACATTTACAAACTGGTTTAACCAAGGAAGTGGTACCGGTAAAATGAGAATGTGATTCTTTTTAAGACTTTAAAACAACTTAAAAATTAATCTACTAAGAGTTTTAGTTACGATAAAAGTAACGTTTATGGGACATTTTCTTTCCTGGGCATGTTGTCCTATCAAAATTTGACCGAGGAATTGGTGAGCTGGTAAACAATAGGACTGTAATTTGCATAAATTACTCTGTATGAATTTCTGTAAGGACCTAAAAAGAGAAGAAATTTATTATTTATTCAGAGATTAAGGTGAGGACAGTAAGGGCTGCTGTCATGGCCTCTGTCCCTGGAATAGTTCACAGCTCTGAGGCAGAGGAGTTGGGACCTAAAGCTAGAAGAGGGGCTGTTTCAATGAGAGAAAGAGTTGGGGAAAAGACTACTCTCTCCAATTATTATACCGGGCTTGTGAGGCCTAGGGACATTGGGCTATGCTTAGTACAACCAGGCATTTTAAGATTAATTATCTTGGAGGAATGGGGAGTACAGGAGAACTGCTCTATTAAAAGAGACTTAAGAGACATACTGTATCTAAATGTGCTGCATAATCCTAGATTGGCTCTTTGTTAAAAACTATTTATTAAAGATATTCTGAAGTCAGTTGGGAAAATTTTAGTAAGGGTTAGGTATTAGATGCTATTAGAATTATTGTTAATTTTGTTAGGTGAGAAAATGGTATTGTGGTTATGTAGAAGAATGCTCTTGAAGAGGTTCATAGTACGCCACCCCAAAACATGCCACTCTGGCACAAAGATTATTTTGAACTGAAAGCGACTGAGAAGAAACAGACACAAGAAAAACTCTCTGCCCTCCCCCTCTACCAGGAAGAGCTGGGCATTCTTAATCACTAGACTCTGACCAGCCCAGAGAGGCGCCAGAGGAATCTAGGTAACAAACCTTGCTAAAAACAACCTTTATCTTCCATTAATTTCACCCATGTATCGACCTTCCCACAGTTTGCACCCCTAGAAGCTCAAAGTCCTTTCCTTTTTCTTGTCACTTCTCTACAAATTTATAGTTCTTTTGTTAAGATGCTGTATAAGCCCAAGTTCTAACCACCCCTTCGAGTTACTTATCATTGAATTCTCCAGTTGTATGGGTTTTTTTTCTTGTTAATCTGTCTTTTGTCAGTCTCATTTGCAGGGCACCAACCAAGGAACCTAAGATGGGTAAGAATTTTTTTTTCCTCTCCAACATCCTTATGTTTTAAAGATCCATGCTGAAACACACAGGAATAAATCATCATGCTGTGTGTAATTTACTTTGAAATGGTTCTGCAGATGAAAATACACACATACACACACGCACACACAATGGTATAATAGGCAAAAGGTTCATTATTAAATATATGTGGTAGGTATTTGGAGTGCTCATTTTATCATTCTTTCTACTTTTCTGTATTTTTGAGATTTTTCCATAATTAAAAGTTTTTAACTAACTAGCAGAGTACTTATTTTTCTAAGAAGTGTGACTCATTCTTTAAATTAGAAATAAAATATTTAAAAATACCTAATTTAATCCCTAAAGCCAATGACTATCAAAAAGTCTATAGATGTATGTATCATATATACACATTTCTTTTTCCTGAGTATTCTTTGTTATATGCTTTATAGAACCTTAAAACCAGAAATATTAAAACATTAATGCATTTACATTTTGAAATGCTAAGGTAATTACCTTGATCTGTATAGATGAATTATAACCCACACATCTTTTTCTGCATTTGTGACTTCGTTCACATACTGATTTCCAGAAATTTCTCTTAATTCCCCAAATTTTTGTTTTTTCGTAAGACATTTCCATTCCTGTAACCGCTTTTCTCTAATTAAAAAATGAAATTAAATTACATGAGAAAATTGTCATATTCTTAAAGTCATTCTCATACGCAGTAACAATTTAGAGCAATGACTATAATGCCCATATATATCAAACACTTTAAATGATACGATAACCATTAATAATATTATAAAGCCAATTTTTCTTTTTATATGGGAATTTGTGTTTCCATGGATATTGAAAAGTATAAGAAGTTTGCTATTGACTTTTAAATTTATTTGTATTTAGTACTACATTTTAATTATAGCTATAGAGAGTTTATTTAGACGTTGGGCCAACAAATTCTCATGTACAGGTTAAATACTTTTTAAAGGTGAATATCCATAATAATATCTGACTTTATTAAGTGCTTACCATGTTGCCAGGCACTATTTTAAGTGTATCGCATTAACTTAATCCTTGCAAAAATGTTATCAAGTCACTGCTATTATTATCCCCATTTATACACTTTAGCTATCATGCTAAGCTGGTCTTCAGTCCAAAACATTTGTGAGCATTTGCAACTACTTGTTATAAACATAAATTTATTCACGGTAAAGAGGTAGGAGAGGAGAGTGATTATGAGCTCTAAGATCAGACTAAATCGGTTTTAAATGCCAGATCTGATACTTATTAACAGCACGAACTTTGACAAGTTATTTAAATTTTCTAAACTGCAGTTTCCCCAACTGTACATGGGAACAATACTACTAACTACTTACATGGGATTGTTGAGTATTAAATGAGATAATACATGTAAATTTCTTAGCATGGTACCTAGCACACAGTGAGCCTTCAATAAATGTCACCTATTTATTCATCCATAGAGAACCTTAAAACTTTGTTTAAAAAAAAAACTCTCTCCAAATTTATATACTTTGATAATTTAGCTATTCAATGCCTGATTCAGGAAGCAAACCCAAATGGTTTCTGACACGTCTGCAAGTTTCTTAACATTTAGTGATTCTATACTTCTAAATTTGCTGGGGGTACTTACTCTCTTTCTTTCTCTGTATATAAATTATATTTTCTTATTTTGTGTATTCTTGATGCTGTGGTATATGGCACCTAGCTGATCCTGTAGAGACTGCCCCTTCCAGGGCTAGCTAATTCCAAGAGATAGCAAAGATTCAGCAGAGAGCATGCCCTTCAAACACAAACCAACCAATCCACAGCCTGTATGCTCAACCACCTCCTTTATCAGACTGAGCCACTGCCCCCTGCCCTAATCATCCCAGGGCCAGGTACCAGACAACTAGAGACAGTCCCTACAGCCCAGAGCCCACCAAAATTACTCGAACTAGCCAATCCTAACTCTCCTTCTTCTGCCTTGCCTTGCCTTTCCCACAGAAACCACAATAAAGGCTTGTGCCCAACCTTTCCCCTTGCTCCTCTGACTCCTGACCAATTCAGGTGCTTTGCCGTATGGCCCTGTGTGGCATGGTGTGCCCCCTTCCCCTTGGGAACTGTGAGTAACAAACTGTCTTTTCAGTGGCAATCATCTCCTGACATACCTGAATAAAAACGAAATTCTGCATACGGCCTTATTTCACATGTTAGAAACATGTCAAGTGGAAGCTCTCCTTTTCCATAACCAGTAATCCAAACAAAATGAAGCCTAGAGGAGCTTGCCAAGGAAAGTAACCCAAGGCGAGGGCCCGCTCATAGTTTTCAAGGGGAAGTCCTTCAGTTTTCCCTCTACTGGCCCAGATACTCAGAACCGAGAGTTACTCCAGAGGTCTTTTGGGAGCCCTACTTTGTTTACCCTGAGAATTTAGTATCACTATCACTAACTCCCCTCAACTTGATCTTACCAGCTTAACATCTTTCAGAAATTTCAAAATGTTCTTCTTCCGATAATGGCCCCATGCCCTACTTAATGGTGCAACTATCAACTATTTTTCTTCTTCCTCCCCTCTTTCACCTCCTATTCCTTTTCATTTTTCTTTGTTATTTCAGTGGAACTGGGCAGGGGAGAAGGGTAAACACACGGGCTCGGTTTGCCAGTAGGAAGTCAAATAGTGTTCAATGGCCTGCATTTTTTACCTAACAATCCTATCAGTTGGGACTCAGTTGAATAAACAGAAAGTTCTCTAGCTATTTTAGACAGAAAGGAGCTTAACCTAGGGAATTCAGTGGTTTCCAAACCAAATGGAAAGACAGAAGGAACAGGTTCTAGGCTGAGCTACCAGGGATGACTCCCAGAACAACATTGTGAAACTGGTCATCCAAAGCTTTCTCTACCGCAATCTGGAAACTGGGAATCTGGAACCACTATTCCATTGTTGGCCCTAGTATGAAACTACTCTGACAATTAGCAAGCCACTGTAGCTGTTGTCTCCCCTAGCAGTAATCTGTTGCCAGAAGAATGGCTCTAAAACCACGATGCCAAGTCTAGATTGGTCCCAACTGAATGGATGCTTTGTGTGCTAGCACTTCTTTCTCCACTTAATTTAGTTCTGAATTTGAATCTCCTTTGAATGTGTTCAACAGAACCTAAATCACATTCCTGACCTTCGCTGCAATAAAGTCTGAGAAATGTAGTTCTAGCTCTTTAGCTACCATGGCACTGGAACATACACCAAGAGAAAAATGTGTATCGGGGAGCCAGTTTAGTGTATCTGGCATAAAAATATACTGCAGATATGTTTATGGCTACATATAGTGTTTTCTCATCCTTTTAGCTACAAGAGCTTCTGAGTTGATTCACTTGTTATTGTATACCTAATCATTTATACAATAGCAATTTGTCCCTTTTTTGAATATTGTATTTTTCATTTCTTTATTCTGTCCTAAGGCAGTGGCTAGGACATATAGTATGATGTTTAATAACAGAGATGATAGTGTATATTTCATCTTTTTCTCATAATTCATAGTAACTTTTAATGTTTGTTAAAATACTTATCAAGCAACAAAGTTCTATTGCTCTAGCTTACTAATAGTTTTAAAAAATATTTTCTTGCTGTTTTGTTTTCGCTTTAAATGAGGAATTTGCTTTAAATCAGCACTATCGAGATAATTAAAGAATTTCCTCTTCTTAAGAACAGGTAATATTTTGAAAGCCAATAGGTTCAGGTACAGAAATGAAGATAATGCCATAATTTGGTGGCAACTAGATTTGTGATTTTCATGTGGAATATGTAAGTAAAGGAAGTTCTATTTATGGTGTCTCTCTTTAATCTCTGTTGGCAGGGACTAGTTGGGTGGTCATCATTATAGCTTCTTCTGGGGAAGCTGTAATTGCCAAGAAGACTACATTTGTCAGCTTCCCTTGCAGCTAGATTAGGGTCATGAGACTAGAATATAGCCAATGGAACATGAGTGAAAGTGATATGTCTATTTCTATGACTTATCCCTAAAATGTCCCATGTGATCTTTCATACTGTCTCCCTGACCTGCAGAGGAGGAGATAAAGGATTCCAAGATACCTTAGCCCCTAATGAATAGAGTCCAGGTCCATAATCATTGCCTGGAGAAGAACTGCTTAGGATAACTCTAGGATATGCATCAAAAAGTTGTGCAACCATCACCACTAATTCAAAACCTTTTTCATTACTCCAAAACAAATGCAGTATCTATTCCCAGTTACTTCCTATTTGTCCATCCCAAGCCCTGGTAACCAATAATCTTCTGTCTCTATGACTTTTTGTGATTGGTTTCTTTCCCTTAGCAGGCTGTTTTCAAAGTTCATTCATGTTATAGAACACATAGATATTTCATTTTGTTTTATGGCTGAATAATATTCATTGTACAAATATACCACTTTTGGTTATCCATTCAACAGCTGATGGACATTCAGGTGGTTTCCACTTTTGGGCTATTGTGAATATTTTGCTATAAACATTCCTACACATGTTTTGTGTTTTCAGTTCTCTTGGGTATACAGCTGGGAGTGGAATTGCTGGATCATATGGTAACTCTATGTTTAACCTTTTGAGAATCCACCAGACCATTTTCAAAGCGGCTGCATCATTTTATATTTCTGCCAGCAATTCACAAGGGTTCCAATTTCTCCATGTTCCTCATCAACACTTTTGTTATTGTCCATTTTTTTAATTATAATCTCCCTAGTGGGTGTGAAGTGGTCTCTCATTGTGGGGTCTTCTCTAATTCCAGTGGTCAGCGTCAGAATTGAAGTAAATTGTAGGACACCCAGTTGGTGTCCTGAAAGTTGCCGAATTGGTGTGGGAAAAACCCCAACACCCCTCTGCTGATTTACAAAATAAATGTCAGAAGTGGTGTGAATAAAAATACACACAAGGAACTAAAAAGTACAATAACTGGGCTGGGCATGGTGGCTCATGCCTGTAATCCTAGCACTTCAGGAGGCCAAGGTGGGAAGATTGCTTGAGGCCAGGAGTTCGGGACAAGCCTGAGCAACATAGTGAGAAACCTCCTCTACAAAAAATATAAAAATTAACCAGCCATGGTGGTGTGTGTCTGTAATCCCAGCTACTCAGGAGGCTGAGGCAGGAGG
Source organism: Propithecus perrieri (assembly GCA_963574695.1). Lineage (NCBI taxonomy): Eukaryota > Metazoa > Chordata > Mammalia > Primates > Indriidae > Propithecus > Propithecus perrieri. Next base: position 25,453 of record CAUYRB010010302.1, read on the forward strand.
ATTGCTTGAGCCTCCGGATTAGGTGGAGAGACAAATTCCTGGAGCTTCCTACTTTGCTATCTGCCCTGACGTCTCCTTATTAGTTATTTTTTTAGTGTTCCTTAATTTGGGTTTCTTTGATGTTTTCTTATGATTAAAATTATGCATTATTGAGGCCGGGCGCGGTGGCTCACGCCTGTAATCCTAGCTCTCTGGGAGGCCGAGGTGGGCGGATTGTTTGAGCTCAAAAGTTCGAAACCAGCCTGAGCAAGAGCGAGACCCCGTCTCTACTAAAAATAGAAAGAAATTAATTAGACAACTAAAAATATATAGAAAAAAAAACTAGCTGGGCATGGTGGCACATGCCTGTAGTCCCAGCTACTCGGGAGGCTGAGGCAGGAGGATTGCTTGAGCCCAGGAGTCTGAGGTTGCTGTGAGCTAAGATGACGCCACGGCATTCTAGCCCGGGCAACACAGTGAGACTCTGTCTCAAAAAAAAAAAAAAAAATTATGCATTATTGAGAAGCATGCCACAGAGGTGATGTGTCCTCCTCAGTAAAACATATGACTGGTTGCTTGATGTCCACATGTATTACTGGTGATGGCAACCTTGATCACTTGTTGTTTTAGTCCATTTTGCGTTGCTATAAAGGAATAACTGAGGATGGGTAATTTATAAAGAAAAGAGGTTTATTTGGCTCACGGGTCTGCAGAATGTACAAAAGCATGGCGCTGGCATCTGCTGCTGGTGAGGGCCTCAGGAAGCTTCTACTCATGACAGTAAGTGACGGGAGAGCAGGTGTCACCCTGCAAGAGGAAGGGAGCAAGAGAGAGGAGGAGGTGCCAGCCTCTTTTAAACAACCAGCTCTCACGTAAACTAACAGAGTGAGAGCTCACTCACTAACACACTGAGGACACCAAGCCATTCATGGTAGATTTGCCCCCATGACCCAAACACATCCAAGTAGACCCACCTCCAACACTGGGGATCAAATTTTGACATAAGATTTGGAGGGGACAAATATCAAAACCATATCACTTGCCTATGAGAGCATCTACCAAAACTCTCCACTGTAAACTTACTATTTCCTCCTTTATAATTACTAAATATTCAAAGCAGAATTCTTTGAGATTATACAAATATCCTATTTCTATTTAAACTTTAAACCAATCATTTTAGCATCCATCAGTCGATCTTGCCCATAAGGAATTATCACTGTTCTGATGGTGATTTTTCTATTTTCCTTATTTCATCTTTATTAGTTAAAATTCTTCAGTAAGGAAGAACTGTCACTTCTTCTGAAATTGTTCATATATTATTATTTCTTTATATCCCTATGGGCTTATATATATTGAGTCTATTATTTGCTTTATGATCCAATATTATAATTCTTTATTTTGTTTTTGAAGTTGTTCCAACTTTGACCATTGGGAAATTTTTCCATTTGACTCCTGGACACATACCTACCTCCCCCCGGCCACTGCCTTTTTTATTAGCACTTCCTTACCTTCTAGCACCACAAGATCCTTCAGATTCATATTGTACTTTCCCAGCCGACACTGTGGAATCAAGCAGCTCTCCAAGGAGCACTGCTTCCTTTTACTAGAGAATGGTATTTATATACCAAGATCTGAATGCTAGATGTGCTCAATGCTACTGGACTATTGCTGCTTCTAATCCCAATTCATGGTTTCTTAATGTTAAAACCACCTTACATTCCTGGAACCAATGCCACCTGATCAGGATGTATTATTCTTTTCTTAAATTGCTGGACTTGGCCAGGTGCGGTGGCTCACGCCTCTAATCCTAGCACCATGGGAGGCCAAGGCAGGAGGATTACTTGAGGTCAGGAGTTCAAGACCAGCCTGAGCAAGAGCAAGACCCTGTCTCTGTAAAAAAATAGAAAAATTAGCCAAGTGCGGTGGCGTGTGCCTTTAGTTCCAGCTACTTTGGAGGCTGGAGCAGGAGGATTGCTAAGCCCAGAAGTTTGAGGTTGCAGTGAACTATGATGATGCCACTGCACTCCCAGGGTGACAGAGCCAGATCCTGTCTCAAAAAAAAAAAAAAAAATTACTGGACTTAATTTGCTAATATTTTCTTAAAGATTTTTGTATCTACATTCATGATGTTGATTTGTCTGTAGTTTTCTGTTTTTGCAATGTCTTTGTCTGGTTTTAGTATCAGGATAATGCTGGCTTTGTAAAATAAGTTGGGAAATGTAAGAACTTGTTCTAATTTCTAAAAGAATTAACAGTGGTAACCAATTTTTCCTTAAATGATAGAAACCCTTGATAAACATTATACTAGAAGTAAAATCATGACCATCTTTATATTGGCTTTTTATTGATATGTTCTGCTTTACTTATATATAACTTGATGAAATTCTACTGTACATTATTAGATAGTTTTCTATTTAAGGTGGGTGCAATGGTGTGTGCCTGTAATTCAGCTACTCAGGAGGTCAGGTGGGAGGATGACTTGAGCCCAGAAATTCTAAACCAACTTGGGCAACATAGTGAAGTCCCATCTTTCTACAGAAATTTTTTTTTAAACTTCTATTTAAGCAAAGGCAAAAAATTAAGAAAAAAATGATGTAATTCCATCTTATATAAAAGGGAGTTTTTAAATGTTACTTAAAAATTAGTTTTGTTCTTTTAAAAATCTATTCCATAAGACAAAACTCTTAAGTTTACTCTTACAATATTTCTTCAAAAATTCATAAGCAACCCAAATGAATCATTGTACCTATATGTTTCAATAGCTCGCATATCTTCTTCATCAAATTCATCTTCGGCTTCCTTCAACTGTGCAAGAGTCATCTTTTCATATGGTTTAACTAAGACAACATAAATTGTACATAATCAAATTGTTTCAAAACTATTCTTACTTTACAGGCAATGTCTAGAAAAAACAATATCTTAGATAAATGGAAATCAAGAGTATCTATAAACAAACTTAAAGCAGACAGCCACAAAATGGCTTTTTATAATATTTTGTATTATAATATTTTATATTAAAAATAGCTTTAGATTTGTATTAAAATGTTATTACTCCCTCAAAGTTCACAGAACTGACAAGCTACATTTAAAAGTAGATGTGAAAATCAATTAGACCACTTAAGTTTAGATTCCCCCAAGTACCTGGAAATCTTGACAAATAATCCATACTATAGAGAATGATCAAAATAGAAGATAATCACGAGGTAGAGGGATATGGTGGAAGAAGACAGCTCACTAGGTTACATACCCAGTGCTATTTTAGTGCTTGTATTACTAGTACTTGATTTTCAACCTGTGAATTAGCCATTTTAGGTCAGTATCCTAATTTTGAAAGTAGGTGGGGTTTATATTATTTCTAATGTTCTCTCTCCCTCTATGTTCGTGAAATACAGTATTACTACCTTAATTGTATCACCCTTTCATCCAGCCCACCAAATGCTCCACTATACCCATTGCTTCCTTCTGTAAACGTAAAACCATTTCTTCAATTTCATCTTTTGGCTCTTCTTTTGGAGGAAGAATACCAAAGTCTCTTAAAATTTCATTCCATTCTGTATCTTCGTTGGGATCCTACACAAAAGAAAACCTATTAACGTAGTTGTGCATTTTAATATGTATTTGTAAAATTGACTGATATGTAGCACTTCCAAGTATGCAATTGTTCGTGAACTCTACAGATACTAAGTTTTGAAGAATAAAGCAAAGCGGCCTATGTCCTACTTCTCAGTACTAATGGGATTACATGTTATGCTGAAAACTTTAACAAAAAAATCGATTTAGAACACATACATCAAATATTAAGGAAGTAAACTCGTAAGTCATAGAAAATTCACTGATGAGTATAGAGGACAAAACCAATTCACATCATGAAAAAATACAGTTTGGTTTCTGTTTCTACAAAGTATTTAATCCTTCAGATGAACTTACTTGTATTTTCAGCTACACCATTTTATTAATACATTCCCTCTAGCAATGCACAGGGTTCCAATTTCTCCACAACCTTATCAACACTTTTGTTATTTTCTGTTTTTCTATTATAACTATCCTAGTGAGTGTGAAGTGGTTTGTCATCATAGTTTTGATTTGCATTTCCCTAATGATTAGTGATGTTGAGCATTTTTTCATGTGTTTATTGGCCATTTGTACATGTTCTTTTGAGAAATGTGTATTCGAGTTTGTCTTAGGCCATTTTGTGCTGCTATAACAAAATACCTGAGGACTGGATAATTTATAAAGATCAGAAATTTAATTCTCAGAGTTCTGGAGGCTGGGAAGTGCAAGATCAAGGCACTGTCATGTTCCGTTGCCTGGTAAGGGTCTGGTCTCTGCTTCCAAGACGGCACCTTCAATACTGTCCTCCAGAGGGAAGTGATGCTGTTTCCTCACATTGCAGAGGCAGAATAGCAAAAAAGGGACAAACTCCCTCCATCAAGACCTTTTATAAGGGCAGCTAATTCCATTCACAAGGTAGGAGCCCTCATGTCTCAGTCACCTCTTAACGGTCCCACTTCCCAAAACTCTCAGATGGGAAGCACCTGAATTTTGAAGAGGACACATTCAAACCATGGCAAAGTCCGTTGCCCATTTCTAAATTGGGTTGTTTTTTGTTGTTGAGTTTTAGGAGTTCTTTATGTGTTCTAGATATTATCCCCTTGTCAAATACATGATTTGCAAAAATTTTCTCCCATTCTGTGGGTTGTCTTTTCACTCTCTTGATAGCATCTTCTGATGCACAAAAGTTTTAAATTTGGTAAAGCCCAATTTATCTATTTATTCCTTTGTTGTTTGTGCTTTTGACGTCATGTCTAAGAAATCATTGTCAAATCCACTGTTATAAATCTTCCCCTTGCATTTTCTTTTAAGAGTGTCCTAGCTTTAGCCATAGGTCTTTGATACATTTTGAGTTAATTTTTGTATATAAAGTAAGGATTGAACTTCATTCTTTTGCATGTGGAGATCCAGTTTTCTCAGCATCATTTGTTGAAAAAAAAAAAACTGGCCTTTCCCCATTAAATGGTCTTGGCAGCCTTCTTAAAAATCATTTGAAAATCTGTGTGGGTTTATTTCAAGATCTCTATTCTATTCCATTGGTCTGTATATGTGTCTTCATGTCTTCATCAAAACCACACAATTTTGATTACTGTAGCTTTGTAGCAAGTTTTAAAATCAGGAAGCACATGTCCTCCAACTTTGCTTTTCTTTGTCGAAGCTGTTTTGGCTATTTGGGGTCCCCTGAGAGTCCACATGAACTTTGGGATTGGTTTTTCTGATTCTGCAAAAAATATTTGCATTTTGACAGGATTGCACTGAATCTATAGATCAATTTGGGTAGTACTGACCTCTTGACAATATTAAGTCTTCTAGTCCACGAATGTGGAATATCTTTTCACCTATTACGTATTTTTAAAATCCTCTCAGCAATGTTTTGTAGCCTCCAGCATCAAAGACTTTTGCCTTCTTGGTTAAGTTTATTCCTAAGCATTTTATTCTTTTTAATGTTATTGTAACTGGAACTGTTTTCTTAATTTCGTTTCAGAGTGTTCATTGTTACTGCATAGAAATGTCTTTATCAAAATAAAATTTTAAAGTCACTTTTTATTGTTTCCTTCTCCTTGCAGATACTTTCAAACAGGTCTTTTATTGTTATTTTCATAATAAGCAGTTCATATCTCCCCCTTCCTGTTGACGTGTCCACGGAAATAAATCCTTTCCTCCTGACAACCCTCGCTGTCTCAGTAATTGGCTTTCTGTGTGATGGGCAACACTGAACCCCTCTTGTGGGTTCGGTAACATTGGGGGAGGACAATTCAATTGAATGACACGTGGGCTAACGTTATTAGTCTATTTCTCAAGTCAAAACAAGTGCATCAGTTAAGATTTCTAGGATTCAGGTGTGAAACGCAATACTCAACAACTCAATGTTTCCTTCAGCAACAAACCCAAGTCTTGAAGGTTGAAAAAATGGCATTCTCCTAGAGTTAATTTGAATTTCTCTCAAAACTAGACAGGGACGCACGCAAAATTTAGCACTTGCCAAGAACAAATGTTAGAACCTAATCTAAACCTAACTTCTGTGGCCGCCCTCCCCGTTTGTGTCCCTCAGCCTCGGGCCCCGCAGGAGACCCCACGGGGCACTCCAGTGTCACCCAGTGGCCTGCGCCCCTCACCTGCATGATGTTCTGTTCTGCCTCTCACGCGCCAGAGTCGTCCTGTAGCTCCTGAGGCCCCGCAGCCTCCCCGAGGCGGGAAGAGAGCCCGCTGCAGGCCTAGCGCTTTCCAACGCCCGTCTAGAGCAGGAGGGAACAAAGGCTTCTGAAGCACCTGTGCCACGTGCCGCTCTGTTGCCAGGCAACTCAGAGGCGGAACCCAGGAGAGGGCTGTGCGTACTGATGCCCTGGGCCCTGCAGCTTCCATACCAAGCAGTGCCTTTCCTGTTCGCTGTGCGGCGCTGGTGCTGGCGTTCTTCTCACCCTTCCCTCTACCACCACCACCAAATCAACCAGCTGTTTCCCAGCCTCTGGCTCTCTTCAACCCCTGAGTCCTCTCTCCATGGAGAAATAACAGACTCCTGGGATGGAGAACCCTTCAGAGGAGGACTTCGTAACCTGGGACCATGGACTATATTTGGGTAGATTTTAGGGAACACCTAGCTCCCAGCCCCCAAATGTGCACATAATTTTGTTGTATGTGTACATTTTTTCTGGACTTAAGTACTTTTGCTTTCATCAGATTCTCAAATGGGACCCTAGGCTCCCCACCTCCATCTTAAAAACCACTGCCATAGGAGACAGGAGCTGTGGCTTTAGGTGGGAAAGTGTAATTCAGTGCAATTGTTCTCCTCCACCACCTTAAAAAATGAACAGTTGGGTTCCTTGGTGTTTAAGGACAGGGTATTTACTGGGTGCTGCCAGGGGAGAAAACACTTGGTATTATACACATAGTTAAACACATAGTTCCGGAGATACACTCGCAGGATTTGGAAAAGAAAAAAAAATGTTTTTATTGACATAGTTTAAACTGTGAGTTCAGCATTGGACCACTCTATCTGTAGTGCCTAGTTGATACTTGATACAAATCCTATACTCCTAGTAGCTCATATATTCTATTGTGTTTGTGTATGAGACATTGATTTGTTCAATGTAAATACTTAAAAACATATTATCACAATTTTTGTAACCATGTGTTTGGTATTTCCTCTTCCTCTTCCCCTTCCCCTCCTTCTTCTCCCTCCTCATTCTTCTTCATCCTAGGGGCCCTAAAAACATGTTACCTTTGTCCCTCTGGATTATCTGAGAGGCCCTGGGAACTGCTGCTTAAATTAATATTCAACTCCCTTTTCTTCTTTTGACAATCCACAATCCAGGCTAGTTGAATTACTGTGCACAGAACTACCCAATGCTGCCCCACGCATCTGTGGCTTTAGAGCAGGAGGCACTCTCTGCTCTCAAGTCCCTATCTTGTCAAGGCAATTAATTTTTCTAAAAATGTAATGTTTTTACTCTTCTGCTTCTTCAAGTTCTTCACTCAGGTTGACAAGAAGTAAAATTTAGGAACTTTGTTAATAAAAGGTGTAATTTAAGCTGTAATCATTGGTCAACATCAGGAAGACAAAGAGGTTTGTTAGGTACTCTGATCTAGAGAATATATTTATAGACCTAATCCTACCTACTCAAAGAGCCACCCCTCTATAATCAGCCATCCTCCTTGGTGGAGAAGGTGGGAATCGAAGAGGGAAGTCAGAAGAGAAAAACTTAGGGGAACCTGAGGGGCGATAAACTCAACCTCCATCTGAGGTTACTTCTGTGTCCACTAAATATTGATTTGGTGTAAAAAGTTCTCCATGTATGTTCAGGATCCTCTACTAGTAAGATTATTTTCTTTATGGCAGTGGACAAGATTGGTGTCCTGATGTTGCAGGGTGAAATAACTTGTTGTAAGATAAACTGAATGCTGTAAGCTGGTAGAAAAGGTTAACCTATCCCATTGATATATTTGTAGTAATCAAAGATCTATTTTACAGCATATCAATCAGAACTTGCTTATGGGACTATTGGATGGGTCATGGCCCAATCATTCCCCCAACTAGTGTAGTTTCAGTTGGTATTCACATTCTAAGATTGGTACCTATTGGACGTGCTGGTATTTATAAGAGCTGGTGATTTTATCACTGCAAATACAAATAGGATAAACTAAAATAGCTCATTAATACTCAACTGTCTGTGAATGCCTTCAATGAAAATATAAGAAAAGCATGTGTGCCAGTACTGTCAAAAGCTGCAGGGATCTAAGGAACATTATTATTTATGAGTTTATTACACACTATTATCATTAAAACAAAAATAAACAATATTTTAAGATGCTTTTTTAATTTTCAACAAATTAAACATTTACAATCTGAACCAACTTTTACAAAGAATGTTTACAACACAGGGATTTTCAACACAGTAAATTTAACAAGGATAGTTTTTGAGAAGAAAACAAAATGTCAGTACATTTTATAATCTATAGCATTGCTTCTGTGGAAAATGAGTTGGCAACCTGTAAAAAAGAAAATTGAATTAAATTCAAGTGTAAATGACTGTGAATGTGTGCATATAATGTTTGTATATAGACATTTCTATAAATATTTTGTCACCGAGTAACATTGGCATCTGAGATATTTCCCAGCTGTTCTTCAGTCTGTATATTTTAATCTATATATCATTTAATCTCTCTTTAACGGAACACTTACGCTGTGTGTTTGTGTCTTCCAAAAGTTTATAGCATTTAATGATATAAAAGTGGTTTCCTAAAGCTCATTAATACCAATAAAATTTATGATTGAGACATTTCAAAACTTGCGTTTACTCCTTTTGTGTCTATTTCCTCATATATTTCCAATTAAATCATCCTATTTTATTTTATTTTATTTGGTTTTTTCTTTAGACAGAGTCTCACTCTGTTGCCCGGGCTAGAGTGCCGTGGCATCAGCCTAGCTCACAGCAACCTCAAACTCCTGGGCTCAAGTGATCCTCCTGCCTCAGCCTCCTGAGTAGCTGGGACTACAGGCACGTGCCACCATGCCCGGCTGATTTTTTCTATATATTTTTAGTTGTCCAGCTAATTTCGTTCTATTTTTAGTAGAGACTGGGGGGTCTCGCTCTTGCTCAGGCTGGTCTGGAACTCCTGAGCTAGAACAATGCACCCGCCTCGGCCTCCCAGAGTGCTAGGATTATAGGCGTGAGCCACCGCCCCTGGCCTAAATCATCCTATTTTATGTTTAACCACTTTCTAAATAAATATAGGTTATCAGGATGAGAAAGACCTTAAATAGTCAGATGAGAAAAACAAAGCAAAATGATTATCAAAGTGTTGTTCTATTGGCAAAATAAAATGA
>CAUYRB010010304.1:0-14698 GCA_963574695.1 Propithecus perrieri
TACCCGAAGGATGGACATATTTGAAACACGGACTTGGGGGCGGGGAACTAAGGGCAACACTCGTAACCTAAACATCTGTACCACGGGGAGGGAGGCGGGAGGAGGGGGGAGGAGGGAGGAGGGGACGGGTATTTGTATACACAAAGAGTGCAATGCACACTACCCGAATGATGGACATATTTGAAACACGGACTTCGGTGGGGGGGAGAACTAAGGGCAACACACGTAACCTAAACATCTGTACACCCATAATTTGCTGAAATAAAAAAAAAAAAAAATTAAAAAAAAAAAAAAAGAAGTCTATGTTGTTTTAAGCTGCCGAGTTTTTGGTTAATTTGTTGCAGCAGCAGTAGAAAACTAATACAAGAATCTCTTAACATGGAGAATATAAAAATAATTTCGAAAAAATCATGAAAATAAATTTGAATATAGAAAAGTGGTAGGCAAATTAACAGTTTTAATGGATGACTATAATATTCAATTGAAGAAAGATGGGCTTCATAAATTCTTAGGCCACTCCCTTGGTATCACTTCCTGTGTGACCTAGCCCCAGGTCACCACCTTTCAGCAACTAGCACAGTTGGCAGTCTCCACCCAACTCCAATCTGATCTGCCCTAGTTTCATGGGAAGGATACAAACTTAAATTCTCAAAATTCACTTATATTTTAGTTCATAAGTATTGTTATTTTTACATATGTCTTATTTTCTAAGAATAGTGAATATCTTGAGTCCCCTATTATTATACCTAGTATAGGCAGTATCTTATGAATAAAGATACATGATACAGCCAATTCTGCTATGATATTTATTTGTGAATTTGTTTCAACATGATTAATATATTAGAAACCAATTGAGCATAATGTAAATTTCTCCATTACTTATGCACAATTTCACTAGGAGAAATACTAGGTGAATGAAGAAAACTGCACCCAGATGAAGAGAAGTCACATAGGAATATACAAAGCATTCACAGGCACAATACTTCAAATATCTTCCAGTGATCTCGGTTTACCCATGGGTTAGGAACCACACCCAGCTTCATATGGTGTTACAATTCTCCATCCTACTTCAGAAAACCCTCCTTCCACCATTTTATAATAACTCGAAAGTTACAACCTTGCCAATGCCTACTTTCACAAGCAAACTTCAGGGATTCTTCAAGGTTAAGTGACATATTTATTATGGTATTTATGTATTTCTTAACCACATGGAATATATAAGCTGTGCTACCATTTTTATTTTTATTTGTTTTTTGAGAGAGAGTCTCACTTTGTTGCCCAGGCTAGAGTGCTCTAGCATCAGCCTAGCTTACAGCAACCTCAAACTCCTGGGCTCAAGTGATCCTCCTGCCTCAGCCTCCCAAGTTGCTGAGACTACGGGCACAAGCCACCACGCCCAGCTAATTTTTTTCTATTTTTAGTTGGATGGCTAATTTTTTTTCTATTTTTAATAGAGATGGGGTCTCACTCTTGCACAGGCTGGTCTCGAATCCCTGAGCTCAAGCAATCCTCCCGCCTCGGCCTCCCAGAGTGCTAGGATTACAGGCATGAGCCACCTGCCTGATTGATTGATTGATTAAGAAACATCATGGAGAAATTTGTTTAATATAATGTAGCTACTTTCTAAATGTTTTTTCATTTAAAGTTAATTCCTTTTAACTTCAGTAGACAAGATTTTGAAGTTGGTGCAAAGATCTAGATGTAAGTTCATTATATATTTTAATTATAAAAACCATTTAAATGGAAGCATTTTTATTCTTCATGTTTGTCCTTTCTTATTCACATACACATATACATGCAACAAAGAAAATCAATTTTTTAATTTCTAAATGATCTAGAAAATTCGGATAATTTGAATAGAGATGCATTATAGCACAGGGGTTGGAATACTGGCTCTACCACTTAATAGTTTTGTGACTTTGGACAAGTCCCTTAATTTCCTTCTCTTTAAAGGAAGGATAATAATACTGCCAGACTTATTACATTGTTTAGAGGATTAAATTAATACAAATAATAAAGTACTTACAACAATGTGTGATCTATAAGTAAAAAGCCTCTAATTTGGTAATTATTGAATTAAGGTATTCTGAGCCATTTAAAAGGGCAAATCCCATTATCCGTTCTTGTGAGTAAGAAGCTTTTCATAATACTCTAATTGCTGATATGTTAGTATTTTTAGTTATCAGGCCTAGATTTAGAGTGAAATGGAATGTCTTTAATATTCAATTCAGAAAAATAAATCAAGACCTATTCCTCACAGTGGTCTACCATGGAGTCTATCAGCCCAATTCCATGACAAGATGGTAAAGAAAAAGTCTTATCTCTCTTCTCTTTGACATCTTTATGATGTTTTAACATGTAAGTGCATATCAGTCCTTGAATACTGTACTGAATACTGAATACTGTATTGAAAGTGAAAAACAGAATGGTTGTATGGGTACTTGAAGTATGGTTTCTACTGAATGCATATCATTTACACACTATTGTAAAGTTGAAAAATCGTTAAGTTGAGCCATCATAAGTTGGAGACTATTGGTATTTACTGAACACTTATTATTAATGTAAGCCAGGAAGTATTTAAGGCCCTGGAAATACAAAGGTGAACAAGATATAGGACAGATTTTGGGGCGGGGAGGAGATCATGGATCATGGAACACTTCCTAGAGGAAATGATAGCTAAGCTGAGATCAAAAAAGCAATGTAAGTGAGCCAGGCAACAAAGACAGAAACATAAAAGCACAAGAATGGTCTTAAAAAAAAGTGTAGCTGAACCATAGAGTTTGAGAAGAAAAGTGAGACAGATGAGGTTAGTCTTAAACACAGGCCTAACCATGAAGAGCCTTGTGGGCCATGTTAATCTTGATCTTAAGAGCAATGAGGAGCTATTAATAGTAAATTGTCTTACAGAGGGAGGGACAGGATTGGATTTATTCTTTTGAAAGATCTCTGGCCAGAATGTAAAGAATGGCTCCAAAGGAGGTAGAGAGACCTATGCGCCAGCCTTTGTACCAGAAAAGAAGTGTTGATCATATGAATTAGGGTAGGGACGGTGAGGTCAGAGAGAAATGGATGGAAGCAAGAGATAATTAGGAAACAGAAATAGAGAAGGAGAAGGGAAGAGAGAGGAATCTAAGCAAGTAGACAGATGATGATGCCTTTCATTCGCTGAAGAAAGGAACCTTGAAAGAAGCTGATTTGTGAGGAAATGATTAATTCGGCTTTGGGCACACCGAACTTAAGGAAAGCTTGGACAAGTCACTCTTGACTCAGTAGACTGTGAAAGTTGGATGAGATGTCCTCTGAAGTTCCTTCCAGCTCTATCATTATATTTACAGATAGAGAATATTGGTAAGGAGCAATTGCCTTTAAGAAAAAAGTAAATAAAAGTAAAAATGTATATTGGGATACAGTGTTTATTGAAATGTGCTTTGCAAGCAATATATTTCCAGTCAGACTATTAGTAAATATTTTCTTAAAATAATCTTTTGCATGGGCATAGAAAATATGAATAACTGACACCTTGAACACTTTCCTACTCCCTCTTAAAAATATTGGTTATTAAAGCCTGTAGTACAGCTTGAAGTCTGGTAGACTGATACCTCCCAGTTTGTCCTTTTTACTTAAGATTGCTTTGGCTATATGAGGTCTTTTCTGGTTCCATACAAAGTGTAGAATTATTTTTTCTAGATTTTTAAAGAATGATGATGGTACTTTGATAGGGATTGCATTAATTCTGTAGATCACTTTAGGTAGTATGGACATTTTAACGATATTGATTCTACCAATCCATGAGCAAGGTAGATTTTTCCATCTGTTTACATCTTCTACAATTTCTTTTCTTAGTGTTTTGTAGTTCTCCCTGTATATGTCTCTCGCATCTTTTGTTAAATATATTCCTAGATATTTAATTTTCTTTGAGGCTATTGTAAAAGGTATTGCGCTTTTGATTTGAATTTCGGCTTGACTGGTATTGGCATATATGAATGCCTCTGATATGTGTGTATTTATTTTGTATCCTGAGACTTTACTGAATTCATTCGTCAATTCCAGGAGTCTCTCGGATGAATCCTTGGGGGTTTCAAGATATAATATATCATCGACAAAGAGCGAGAGTTTGATCTCATCTGCCCCCATTTGGACGCCCTTAATACTCCTCTCTTGTCTAATTGCTGCCTCTAACCCTCACTTAGGTGAGGCAAAGACATGAAATGTAACCAAAATGTTTGTACCCTCATAATACCCTGAAATAAAAAAAAAAAAGAATATTGGGCAGTGGAAGTACAACACCCCATTTTAATAGTTATACATTGATGATTTCTTCCTGTTGAGAATAAACATGCTAGTCTGTGACAGTCTTTTTGGTAGAGTTTCTGGACTCATTCTAGAAATGCCGGTTCCAGAAGATGAATCATACTTTGCACTTGTGTTTTCTTTTTCTTGTTAAGGCTATTCACTCATTAGTAACCTTTCAATAGCCTAAAACAGTGGTTCTCACAACTGCACACTAGAATCACCTGGAGATCTCATAAAAATCCCCATGCCCAGGCCATGCTACAAACCTTTTAAATCAATCTCTAGGGGTGGGATGCAGTACAGCCAAGGTTGCAAACTACTGGCCTAAAAATTCCTGAATGAGTAAGGCCCTCTGTTTATTTAAAAAAAAAAAAAATTAAGAGTTTGGGGAGGGAGGAGAAAAAAAAAATTAAGCTGAGAACAAAGTCAACCACCAACCAGTCCAGCAAATTCAGATAACAAACAAACATCAGCCAAATGCTATCCTTCATCAACACAGGTCTCTGAAGTAGAACCCCCAGCCCAGAACTCTTTTATCACAACAGACTCTTGATATGTAGCACAATGGACCCTCTGCTCCATCTCCTCCACCAATCATATGAAATGGGGACAAGTATTTCAGAGAATCCTGAAATAACTAGAATGGGGATTCCAAGAATAGTCAAGTTGCTTCAAGCTCCTCATCATTTCAAGCCCCTATTCAAATGTCTGCCCCTGTTTCATGACCAACAGAGGCCTTTACCATACTGCTCATACAACCATGAAAATTATTGAGACTGGCAGGATTCAGCAGAATATTTAGTCCACTGTCTGTTGCGATGGCAATCACAAGGAACCCGTGAGCTCTGGCTCTCTGCAGTGAGGAGATCACACCCAAGAGACCACATGGCCCCACATCTAAGTAGATGCTTCATCCCAAGCCCCAGCATAGATACAATGGTATTGGCTGCATGAATAAGACCAGAAGGAGTCCCATTTCCCTCCTCTTCACTTGGATTCAATTTAAAACCTGGATACACCCCACTACTACCTACATGTATACTCCAACTAGGCTTTTGCCTTGACCCTGCAGTCCAAGCTGGATCTCTGGACACTGACTCACCTACTTGGTTTTTCAATCTGTCGTTCCCTCTAACTTGAGGCAAAATTCTGGACTCTGATCTGGATTACATACCCTAGTGGTACTTTCCCAAACAACCACCCCACACTGGCATAATCTAGATATTCCAAGGATGGGTAGAATTATGATCCTTTAGCCCCTGTGGACTCAAAATCACTCACTTTCTGTGATCTACTATGTACTCCTACTGCCCAGGAGCCAGAAATGGCCTTAACCCTAAGCCTAAAGGTCAAAAGAGCCAACAATCATAGCACTGATGGATTCATCAAGGTTGTGCTATTCCTATGTTTCGAGACCATAATCATTAATAGTCAAGAAACTGATCCACACTACCACCCATTTTAATAAACTATCCTCCACTATGGTGCACCATTTCAAAACAATTTTATCTTTAGCCTTTAAACCTCAACAACAGTAGATCATTCCATATAAACTATAAATCTGTTTTCTTATCCAAGAGAGGAAAAAGTCTGCCTTGTGATAAAGTCAGACAGTAAATAAGCACAGTGGCTTTGGGGGTGGTCTGGAAAGGGAGGTGGCTTGAAGATGAGAAAAAATATTTGGGACTTAGCCACAGGCCTGGTCATTGCAGGAACTAGCAAGAAAATAGAAAAGCATCATTAAATTTGTGGTGAGTCTTGAATTAGGTATGATACATCTTTGTTGCCAAACATGAACTTAGGGAAAAAGAGATACTCACCTGCTTACAGTTTCCTTTGCGTAAGTCAGTTTCTAATGAAAACAAAGATATAAAAATGACTGAGTTAACAAGTTATTAAGTAGTAAATAAAACTTATTCCATAGAGAACACTACTACCCTAATATGGTAGAATCTATGTTGCTATTCTCTATGGTTAGACAAATGATTAAACCAGGTACTAATATGCCAAGTTTGTTTTGTAATTGTGGGAATGGCTCAACACTCAGTCTCTGTTTTTGTACCCAAAAGTTCCTGTGCTCTCTCTTAATGGACACAGATTAACAGACTTGATCTGCCAATTATTCAAAAATGGTTTACAAATTAGAGATTGGTAGAGTTTTACATAAATGTACCATGGACATAGAATAAAAGAATTTTGTGATCTAATGTATTTAAAATAACTCTCACCCTAGAACAACATAAACATGCAGACAAAATAACTGATACATCTGTTTCTACAGAACTCAGACAAAAAGACATATCAATATTTGGATTATTCCTCAGGGGCATTCCAAAGCAAATAAGCAAATAGTATGCAAGTTTTCTCTAAATTAGTAGTTTTATTTTGAGACCAATATGATGAAAGGAACACTAACATGGCATCAGGAGACCTAGTTTCAAGCTCCAGTTTCCCCTCCTTAGCTATATAGGCAAATCCCAAGGTCTCTCTGACGCCAGGCCTCAATTTCCTCATCTGTAAAATAGACTATTACTCTAAATACCTCTCAAGGTACTTACAAGTGATTCACTGCTCTTCTTACTCTATAGACTCTCCCAGAATAATCTCAGCTACTCTCAAGATTTCAAGTACAGGCATACCCCAGATATACTGCAGGTTTGGTTCCAGACCAAATAAAAGCACAATAAAGTGAATATTGCAATAAAGCAAGTTACTCAAATTTTTGGTTTCTCAGTGCATATAAATGTTTATACTATATTGTAGTCTATTAAGTGTGCAATAGCATTCTGTCTTAAAAAATGTACATGCCTTAATTAAAAAATATTTTATTACTTATACCCCCTAAATCTAATTAAAAATTTTTTTTAAAAAAAGAAAAAAAACTTTATTGCTAAAAAAAAAAAAAATGCTGACAATCATTTGACCCTTCAGTGACTCATCACCTTTTTGCCGGTGAAGAGTGTTACCTAAATGATGACGGCTGCTTACTGATCAGTGTGGTGGTTGCTGAAGGTTGGGGTGACTGTGGTAATTTCATAAAATAAGACAACAGTGAAGTTGGTTGCATCAATTGCCTCTCCCTTTCATGAAAGATTTCTCTGTAGCATGCTATAGCATTTTACCCACAGTAGAACTTTCAAAATTGGAGTCTTCTCAAACCCTGCCACTGCTTTACCAACTAAGTTTATGTAATATTCTAAATTCTCTGTTGTCATTTCAACAATGTTCAGACCATCTTCACCAGCAGTCAATTCCATCTCAAGAAACCACTTTCTTTTGCTCATTCATCTGTTCAAGTTTTATCATGAGGTTGCAGCCATTCAGTCCCATCTTCAGGCTCCACTTCTAATTCTAGTTCTCTTGCTATTTCCAGCACATCTGCAGTTACTTCCTCCACTGAAGTCAGGAACCCCTTCAAATCATCTATGAGGGCTGGAATCAACTGCTTCCAAACTCCTATTATTAATGTTTATATTTTGATCTCCCATGAATCACAAATGTTCTTAATGGCATCTAGAATGATAAATATTTTCCAGAAGGTTTTCAATTTACTTTGCCCAGATCCATCAGAGGAATCACTATTTATGGCAGCTTTAGCCTTATGAGATCTATTTCCCAAAAAGACTTGAAAGTCAAAATTACTCCTTGATCTGCAGAATGGATGTTGTGTTAGCAGGCAAGAAAACAACATTAATCTCCTATATGTTTCCACTGGAGTTCTTGGGTGACTAGGTGAATTCTCAATAAGCAGTGATATTTTGAAAGAAATCTTTTTTCTGAGCAGCAGGTCTCAACAGAGGGTTTAAAAGATTCAGTAAATCATGCTATGAACAGATGTGCTGTCATCCAGTCTTTGTTGTTCCATTTTCAGAGCACAGAAAAAGAAGATTCAGCATAATTCTTAAGGACCCTAGGATTTTTGGAATGGTAAATAAGCATTGGCTTCCAATTAACGTCACCAACTCCATTAGCCCCTTAAAAGAGAGTCAGTCTGTCCTTTGGAGCTTTAAAGCCAGGCATTGACTTCTTTCTGGCTATAAAAGTCCTAGATGGCATCTTCTTTCAATAGAAGACTATTTTGTCTACATTGAAAATCTGCCGTTTAGTGCAGCCATTTTTATCACTTATCAAAGCTAGATCTTCTGGATAATTTGCTGCAGGTTCTACATCAACACTTCCTGTTTCACCTTGCACTTTTATGTTATGGAGATGGCTTCTTTCCCTAAACTTCATAAACCAACCTCTGCTAGCTTCCAATTTTCTTCTGCAGCTTCCTCACCTCTCTCAGCCTTCACAGAACTGGAGAGAAAATGGCCCTGCTTTCAATTAGGCTTTGGCTAAAGAGAATGTTGTGGCTGGCTTGATGTTGATCCAGACCACTCAAACTTTCTCCATATGAGCAGTAAGGTGGTTTTGCTTTCTTATTATTTGTGTGCTCACAGGAGTAGCACTTTTAATTTCCTTCAAGAACTTTTCCTTCGCATTTGCAACTTGGACCAACTGTTTGATGCAAGAGGCCCAGTTTGGGATTACCAGCTTTTGACATGCCTTCCTCACTAAGCTTAATCATACCTAGCTTTTGATTTAAAGTGAGAGACACATGACTCTTCTTTTCACTTGAACACTGACAGACCATTGCAGGGATATTAACTGGCCTAATTTCAATATTGTTGTGTCTCAGAGAATAGGGAAGACTGAAGAGAGGTAGAGAAGTGTGGGAACGGTGGGTTGGTGGAGCAGTCAGAACACACACAACATTTATTGATTAAGTTCACCATCTTATTTGGGTATGATTCATGGCACTTCAAAACAATTACAATAGCAACATCAAAGATTATTTATCAACATAATATATACATAAATAATAAAGTTTGAAATATTGTGAGAATTACCAAAATGTGACACAGAGACACGAAGTGAGCACATGCTGTTGGAAAAATGACACTGACAGACTTGCTCAATACAGGGCTGCCACGAACCTTTAATTTGTAAAAAATGCAATATCTGCAAATCACAATAAAGCACAGCACATAAAAACAAGGTATGCCACACTACCTCCAGGCTGGTAACTCCTATAGCTACATGTACAACCCAAACCCTGGTCCTTGGCTGCATACTCAATATTGAGCAATTCCCGTTTCACACAGGCGGCTAGATTGAACACATTCAAAAGTGAACTCCTTCCCCCGCCACACCTACAGAGCTGCTTCTCTATCTGTTCTTCTTTTTTTTTTTTTTTTTTTTTTTTACTATTACTAAAGTTTATTTAACAAAAAGTTTAACATGAAAATGTACAGGACCCAATTTTGATGTCATAGTAAAACAGGCCTTTTGGAGAAAGGACATGGATTTCTTCTCTTATTTATACTCATTCCAAGGCTTCTAATATGATGATATTATTTCCGTATATTACCACCATTCCGATATTGCTCTATTGCCCACTAGTTGCCATCACCACAGGTTCATCCATCAAAAGGTTCATAAAGGGATTAAATCCCTGCAATATTCCTTGGACATGTCTGCCACCATTTAATTTCAATGATAACTTCTTGTCCATAAATTTTTTCAACTTGGGAGGGTGAGCTTTGCTAATGGGTATCTACTCCGCCAGATCAGAGATAACTAAGAACAGAATTCGCAGCCTCCTGCATGCTCCCATGGCAGGCCAGGTGTCTTATGTCTCTCTGCCTCAGTTTTCAGCTGTAGTCACCCAAGCTAGAAACTGGAAGGCTTCCTGAGCCATTTCTTCACCCTATTCCACTCCCATCCAATCCATCAGAGTCCTGAAAATCTTGTTCCTACTTGTGTCTCTCAAGTTCTCTTTCTCTACACCTCATTGTCTGGTTAGGACCCTCATCATCTTGGAACTGCATACTAAAGCAACACTCTACCTGATCTCTCTGCTTGTCCCCTGTAATCCATCATATTGTGTGTAGAAATCATAATGACCTTTTTATACAATACTGTCAAATCAACCCCAGTGACTGACTGACTTACAACCCTTCAATCATTTCCTATCATCTACAGAATCAAATCCAAGCTTGTTAAATTATCTGCTATTCTAGTCTGATCTCCTGTCATTTCTAGTCTTCCCTTCTGGTATACTGGCTCAAGTTATTCCCTACAAACACTTGGCTCATGCTGTCCTCTCTGCCTAGAATGTCCATCTCCAACTCCTCATTTAACTAACATGTACTTATCATTTAACACTATATCTAGGCAACAAATCATCCTCTTTGTCTGCTTGTTCTACTAAATAATCATTGAAAATATATTTACTATACCTTCAAATCTAACATTACTAAAAGTTCCACTTGTAAGAGAAACATTCTAGTGTAACATCACAAGATTCTGTTGTTATAATAATACTAACTTAAATATATTTGCTTCTCTAACAGATGATCCTATATTGTGGGCATAATTGAGATATACCACACTGTAATAATCATAAATAAGTATATGTGTGTGTGCTTGTATATGTTTTCCATTGAATTCCATGTTAACCACTGCAATTTGTAAAATTGGTAGGGACTGAGAAGGGAGGCCCAATGGTGTGAGGGAAAGAACATGGATTTTGGAAAAGAGAATTGGGTTTGGATCTAAATTCCATCACATCTGGTTTTATGATAAGGACAAAGAATTTAATAACTCTGATGTCCTTATCTGTACAACGTCCTTATCTGTAAAATGGGGACATTACCACCTCCTCATACAGTTGTTATTAGACATAATGTTTTTAATGGGCTTAATATATGGCCAGGTACATGCTAGATGCTGAATAAATGGTAGCTTTTATTAAATATTATTAATATTGAGCAGATAAAAATCTGACAGAGAAAACATATGTAATATCTTGGCTTAAAATATGAGGTACCATAATTAAAAGTAGAGTTCATTTTAAAACATGCAAAAACCTCCACACCTTCACAATGTTTATTTACCCTGCAAAATTTGTCTTTGGTCTACCATGTTTATCAGACCATCCTTCTCTCCCCAACTTGCCCCTACTTAATGAAATCATCCCTCTGTAGAACTAAATATTAAAAGAAAATAATATCACTGTGTCTACTACAAATAAAATTTAAAATAGAAAGAATAAGATATTTTATTACTTTAACATGTATTAACCTGATTAATTAGACCCAAATTAAAATAGCTCAGAGTTATTCAATCAATAATTATTTCTCCAGTCCCTGTAAGGTATATAATACTTAGAATCAGTATCCAAAATAACATTTATAAAGTTTATGAATTGTAGTAAGTAGGAAAAAGAAAATGTGGTTATTGCTTATATACTTTTAACAAATATCTCTTGTATATTTACTACATCATGGAAATATAAAAATGAACAAGAAATGACATAATCCTTGCCCTCTGACTCATAGTCTAGTAGAAAAATTTGTCACATATATAGCTAACACTAATAATAAAATGTAAAAAGTATAATATTAAAGAATAAATAAAGAATTATGGGAGCTCAAAGAATTATGGAAGCTAAATCTGCTAGGCTGAGGGTTGGTTCCCCACAAGAGAGGTGAGGACCTACAGGATCTGAACAGGAGGATAGGGATACACAGAGAGTATCAGACAGCATTTGCCACATATATCTGAAGTTTCATTTTCTTGTCATGAATACATTCATGCTACATGAAAAGGGAAAGTTGGGCAGGTAATTTGTCTATATGCATGCTTATTTATCCTTGTTCTCCAATGTCTAAAACAAGGAAAACCAGTAAGCAAATTTATTTATTAGAATCATATTTATGGCTTACTAAATTAGAGTTGTTGGTATCCACTCTGAATTGTTAATATGCAAAACTTTGTCAAAAATGTTTGACTCTCACAGATTTATATTCTTAGCCTAAACCTTTGCTGAATATTATTTCTAAATGTTTACACTTATAAACAAACCCAAGGCTCTTATCTTGGTTAACAATGTTTACTATAAAGGCCGGAGCTAGGGATGAAAGACTAGGCCACACCCCTAGGGCAGCCCACGGGGATAGCCCAATTCAACAAAAAAGTAATACAAGGATCTGTCACTGGCTTTTTCTTCCTTTAGGCGTTAGCTGTGCACACGCTCCTGCAACAGTTCAGCAACTCCTTCCCTTGTTGTGACACTTACCTTCATAATTAAGCTTCTATGTTCCACAGACTGACTAAAATTTGTGCCAATTTCAAATATACTTGTGGTTCCATCCTCACACATATTCATCCAGTAATGATATTCCTCACGCCCAGGAAGTCGATCCCAAAAAGTCCTGAAGGCTTCCCAGACAGCTTCTTGACACACTGGAAAATGGACAGAGAGGGGTTTTTATAAAAAGCCAACACGCTCTGGGTTCTCACAATGACATAGACTGACTCATTCAGATTCCCCCGAGACACTCTTGCCCACAGTGTCCTTTCCTGAGGGACACAGGAATGATTCCCCATCAACGCCATTCTGTATGTCTAGTTTAAACTTTTCAGATTTGAAGAGAATTTTTAGTCCCCACTCCTTTCCCTTGCAAAGGGGATTGATTCACTTCTCAATGAGCTGGAGATTTTTTCCCCACCTCTTAAAAACTCCACATTTATGCTTTACAAAAGTAGGGCTGATGTTGAGTATACTGTATTTAATCCAGTGTTTTCCTAATAGACACTGTGATTTTTTAAGTTTCCTTAATGTTTACAGATGTTCTCCTGAAGTCTCAACTTCTAAAACCAGTTTCTTGGCTTCTCAGGATGTCTTGGGAAGGAGATAATGACATTTGTAAATGGCCTAGAACTTTTTTGGCAAAATGGAGTGGCATAACCTCATTGCATCCACTCCCTTGAAAACTCATCACATATCTCTGATAAAAATAGCAGTATTTGAAATTTTCCTCAAAGCTTACAGGAAGCTGAAAGTACTTCATAAAATCAGAAAGAGGATATTTATCTGAAGTTATCACTCTCAAGCTACTATATTTCATATCAGAAAACAGAAGATAATGATGAGTCATTTTTATATGTAAAAAGAAAATGAAATCCAGTAATTGTTCTCATGGGTATTTACTTTCATGAACTGAAAACTTATGTCCACACAAAACCCTGTGTGCAAGTGTTTAAAGTAGCTTTACTCATAATTGCCAAAGCTTGGAGGTGACAAGTTTGTCACAAACTGTGGTATATCCATGCAATGGTATATTATTCAGTGATAAAAAAAGAAATGAGCTTTCAAGCCACAGAAAGACATAGAGAAAATTTAAATGCATATTGCTAAGTGAAAGAAGCCAATCTGAGAAGACTACTGTATGATCATACTGTACGATTCCAAAGACATTCTGGAAAAGACAAAGCTATGGAGACAATAAAAAGATCAGTGGTTGCCAGAGGTTGCGAGGAGGGAGGGATGAATAGGTAGAGCACAGAAGATTTTTAGGGCAGTGAAACTAATCTGTATGATACTATAATGGAGGATAGATGTCATTATACATTTGTCAAAACCCACAAAATATACAATACAAAAAACGAACCCTAATTAAACTATGAACTTCAGTTAATAACAACACGTGAATATTGCCCCATAAACTGTAACAAATATACCATAATGATATAAAATGTTAATAATAGGGGAAACTGTTGGGGAAGTTGAAGAGATATATGGTAACTCTGTGAACATTTTGCTCAATTTTTCTGTAAACCTAAAACTTATCTAAAAAATAAAGTCCATTAATTTTAGAAATATATACATATGTGTGTCTGAACTAAAAAAAAATGATATTCAGGAGAAATATATTGCTACGTTAAAATAAAAACATCCAATCTATCTGCTACGTTATTTCAAAGCATCAAATCTCAAAGCCCGCTAAATAGGATGTCTGCACATTTTGTATAGCACTGAGTACACCGTTGCCCTATAACCACTGCAGAGGTGCAGGGCACTGTAGGCAATAAATAGACTGGTATGGGAGGAAAGAGGAGGAGAGGAGAAAGGAAGAAAAAAGGATATAACAGATAAGAGATCAAGGAAATTATTTTTCATTGCAAGAAGATTGAACACTCGTCAGGAAGTATACTGAGGTGGAGCCTCTAGATTCATAAAGTCAGAAGATGTAAGTTCTAGCCCCAGCTTTGCTGAGTACTAATTTGATAACCATGGATAACTTACTAACTATTCAAAGTTTCACTGTACTTATCTCTCTTTTTTAAAGGGATGAATAATTACTGCCTCACCTGATCTGTAAAAGCATTTTATGCAAAGTGCTACATGAATAGAATCCATATAGAATTCAGGAAAGTCAGCAAGAAAAAAAATCAAACAACCCTATCAAAAGTGGGCAAAGGACATGAACAGAAACTTTTTCAAAAGAAGATAGACTAATGGCTAACAAACATATGAAAAAATGCTCAACATCTCTAATCATCAGGGAAATGCAAA
>CAUYRB010010305.1:0-11882 GCA_963574695.1 Propithecus perrieri
ATTAAACTTAAGCCCATTATCCAAAGTGGGGCACCACAAGAGCAGCAGAACGGGATCCATTTGTACTCACCATCAAATTGGTATTAACTAATCAACACATAAATGCACATATCAGAACAACATCTATGGATGTTGGGGAAGGGGGAGGGCGGTGGGCAGAGGGGGCAGGAAGGAGGAGGGGACGGGTATTTGTATACACAAGCAGTGCAATGCGCACTACCCGAAGGATGGACATATTTGAAACACGGACTTGGGGGGGGGAACCAAGGGCAACACACGTAACCTAAACATCTGTACCCCCATAATATGCTGAAATAAAAAAAAAATTAAAAATAAAATAAAATAAAGTAAAATTCCCTTCCTAGGTATTTGGTAATGTGAAAAAAAAAAAAAAAAGGCTAGGATGTGTTCACTTCAGAAGCACATATACTCAAAAGGCTAGGGCATTCTGTAGATACACCAGAATGGTAAAGGAGCACTAAACTAGCTCTAGAGTAAAGACTACTTTAGGCCTATCCTAACAGAGCCAAAAAGCAAGACTTGAAAATATCAAGCTAAAATACAAGGAACATAATGGCCTATACAAAACAAAGTTTAACATTGTTAAAAGAAGATAACAAAATCCAGACATATAACACCATAAGAATCAAAATGCCCAGTATCCAATAAAAAATTATTAGACATAGGAAGGAGCAGGAAAATGTGATCTATAACCAGGAGAACAATCAATCAATAGAATCAGATCTAGAAATGACAGATATGAAGCAGCAAGCAGAGACTTTAAAACAGATATTATAAATAGACTTATGACTAAAGGGAAAACATGAACATGATGAGGAAAAAAAGAAAGAAGCTATAATGAAGAACCAAGTATAATTTGTACAGTTGAAAAATACAATATCTAAAATGAAAAATTCACTGGATGTATTGAGAACAGATTACACAATAAAGAAAAGACTAGTTAATTTGAAAGCCTAGCAATAAAAACTATCTATCACAAAGAACAGAGAAAAAAAGAAACAAAAAACAGAGAATTAATGAACTATGGGTCAGTATCTAGTAGGCTAACATAGTATAATAGGAGTCGCAGACAGAGGAGTAACAGAACACATATTCAAAGAAAGAATGATAGAATTTTTTTCCAAATTTGATTAAAACCACAAACACACAAATAGAAGAAGCTGAATGTACATCAATGTACAAACAAAGAAAATTACACCAAATTTGGTGTAATGTAAAACATTATAATTAGAGTGCTAACATCAGAAATAAAGAGAAAAATTTAAAGCACACAGAAGAAAGACATTGTATTCAAGTCAATAAATATTACAATGATTACAAATTTCCCAGCCAAAAATAATGCACACCCAAGATAAATAAATAACAACTTCAAAGTAGTGAAAGAAAAAAATTGTCAACCTAGATTTCCAGAACCAGTGAAATATTCTTCAAAAATAAAGGGGAAATCCTTTTTCAGACAAATAAAAGCCGAGAAAATACTTCTCCAGCAGACATCTAATGGAGATAATGACAAAGAATTTCTTCAGGCTGAAGAAAAATAACACGAGATGGAAACTGGGATCCGCACAAAGAAATGAAGAGCACTAGAAATGGTAAATTTGTAGGTAAATTATAGGGTTTTTGTTTGTTTTGTTTTCTTATCTTCTAATTTTCTAGGTAATTGACAATGTAAAGCAAAAATAAAAACAAAACATAATGGGGTTTACAACTTATGTAGAAGTAAAATGTATGGATGCCAAAAATAGCACAAAGGATAGGACAGGGAAATGAATATAGTATTATAATATTCTTATATGTTAAATGGTATATTACCTTTAATAATTTAAACACAGACTATGAAAAATTAAAGATATATATTTTAAAATCCTTGAACACTAAAGAGAAAATAATATAGCCAATAGTGGAGATATAATTTAATACTAGAAAATGCTCAATAAATCCAATAGAAGGCAGAAATAAAGGGAAGAACAGAAGAACAGATGGCACAACTAAAAATCAAATAACAAGATGCTAGAAATAAATGCAACCACATTAACAATTATACTCAACATACAATATTTAAATCTTGATTGTTGGAATGGGTAAAAATGGGTGAGATCCAACTATATGCTATCCACCAGAACACACTTTAAATATACAGGGATGGATAGGTTAAAAATAAAAGGATATAAAGAGAAAAACTTTGCAAACACCAATCATAAGAAAGATAAAGTGGCTAGATTAACATTGGTCAAAGTAGACTTCGGGACAAAAAACATTAACAGATAAAAAGAGATATTTCTTCTAACATCTGAATTCTACAGAAAAAAAGAAAAAAAGGGATATTTCATTAAAAAATATCAAGAAGAAATAATAAATCCTCTATGTCTTTGTACCTAAGGACAAAGTTTCAGAATACATGAAGCAAAACCTGATGAAACCGAAAGAAGAAATAAGAAAATCCAGTTACAACTGGAGATTTCAACATTCTTCTCTCTATAATTGATAGACAGAAAATCAATAAGAAAATGAAGATTATCAACCAACTTGACCTAAATGAGTTTTACATGATAATTTATGCAATAGCAAAGTAGATTTGCTCTGATGCACATGAACATGCATCATAAAAGTTCAAATGCTGTGGAATAAAACAAGTCCCGACAAATTTAACAGGGTTAAAACAATACAGAGCATACACTCTGACCAAAAATATTGAATTAAAAATCAAAGACAAAAAGATATCTTTAAAACCCCCAAATATTTATAAATATTGATAAAATAAACAATATACTTATAATGGAAATCACAAGGAAAATTAGAAAATATTTTGAATTGAATGACACTGAAAATATATTAAAATTTGCAGAATGCAGCTAGAGCACACATATAAAGAAATTTATAGCTTTAAATATAGATATTAGGGGAGAAAAAACCTAAAGCAATAACCTTAGTTTCTACTTTAAGAAGCTAAAAAATGAAGGGCAAATTAATCCTAAAATAAGTAGGACAAAGGAAATAATAAAGAGTAAAAAAAAAAAAAATCAATGAAATAGAAATCTGATAGACAGAAAAAATAAATGAAATTATGACATCAATGTAGACTTACCAAAGAGAAAAAGACATGAATTATGAATTCCAAGGATGACAGGGGAAATATGACAACACATCTTAAAGACAACCCCAAATCATATATATATAAAATTAAATTTATTCTCACAGAGGAAACTTTAGGCCCAGATGGCTTCACTGGTGAATTCTAGCAAACATTTCAAAAGAAGAAAAAAAAATGCCAGTCTAACACAAATGTTTTAAAAAAATAGAGAATAAGGGAGTATCTCTCAACTATTTTTATGAGGCTAGCCTAATTCTGAGATCAAAACTAGAAAATGCATTATAAGAAAACAAGACTACAAGGCCGGGCGCGGTGGCTCATGCCTGTAATCCTAGCACTCTGGGGGGCCAGGGCGGGCAGATCGTTTGAGCTCAGGAGTTGGAGACCAGCCTAAGCAAGAGCGAGACCCCACCTCCACTAAAAAAAAATAGAAAGAAATTATCTGGACAACTAAAAATATATAGAAAAAATTAGCCAGGCATGGTGGCATATGTCTGTAGTCCCAGCTACATGGGAGGCTGAGGCAGTAGGATCACTTGAGTCCAGCAGTTTGAGGTTGCTGTGAGCTAGGCTAACGCCATGGCACTCACTCTAGCCAGGGCAACAGAGTGAGACTCTGTCTCAAAAAAAAAAAAAAAAAAAAAGAAAATAAGACTACAGACTACTAATTTCTCCCATAAATATAAATGCAAAAATCTTTAACAAAATATAAATAGATCTAATCCAACAATATGTTTACAGGACAATACATTATAGTCAGGTGGGGTTTCACCCAAGAATGCACTATCAGTTTAATATTAGAAAACCCACAGATGTAATCCACCATATTTCCAATAAAGAAGAAAACCCACAAGATCACCTCAATAAATGCTGGAAAAGCATTTGACAAAATTCAACATCCACTCATGATTAAAAATAAAAACTAAAACATATACACACACTCTCTCTTTCTCAGTAAGCTAAGGATAGAAGGAAAGTTCCTCAATCTGATGAAGGACATCTATGAAAAAAATATGACTATTATATTTAATAGTGGAAGACAGATCTTTAGCATTTAAAAAATACTCACTCTTTTTTCATAATATAATGCCTCTGTTCTTCTTAAGTGCCTCCCTATCATATTTTAGATAAAAACAAAATAATTCAGACAAGGATACAAAATCCTCTCATTAAGAATATCTAAACCTTGGCCGGGTGCAGTGGCTCAAGCCTGTAATCCTAGCACTCTGGGAGGCCGAAGTGGGTGGATTGCTTGAGGTGAGGAGTTCAAGACCAGCCTGAGCAAGAGCAAGACCCCGTCTTTACCAAAATTAGAAAGAAATTAGCCGGACAATTAAAAATATATATATAAAAAATTAGCCGGACATGGTAGCACATGCCTGTAATCCCAGCTACTCGGGAGGCTAAGGCAGAGGGATCGTTTGAGCCCAGGAGTTTGAGGTTGCTGTGAGCTATGATGAAGCCACGGCACTCTACCCTGGGCAACAGAGTGAGACTCTGTCTCAAAAAAAAAAAAAAAAAAAAAAAAGAATATCTAAACCTTGATGGATATTTTCAAACATGGCCTCTCTGCTCCTTTATAATCACCCATTAAAATTTTGTACATTCTTGTTACCTTCTATTGGTCACATTGTTTTCTCTGTATAAATTACCTCATTGACCAATACAAATCCAGTATTTCCTTTCAGGCCTGATCAAAAATTTAGTTTCTCCAAAATATCTTCTGTAACTTATTTTATCCCATGAGGGACTACTATTCCTTTCCTTTTGCTCCTAGGACTCATGAACACAAGTGGTAGCACATGCTTAGTACTAACTTATGTTCTCAATTGGTTTCTTTCACTGGGGCCAATAGGGTGAGGTGGCAAGACCAATTAATTTGGAATTAGGAGAACAAATTTTAAATCCTTGTGTTTATACTGATTGGTTATAAATTAGGGTATTCAATTTATTTCTCTAAGCAATAATTTCATGTGTGTAAAATAAAAATGATATCCAATATGTCTTAAAGGATTCTTGTGAGGCTCCAAAGGAATTAAGTTTAGATACAAAGCATGGTAGAGGTATATATGATAATTACAATACATCTTGAATAATTAGTGAAAGTATCAGATACTACAAAAACAAAAATTTTGTCTTTTATGCCTGTCAAAATTTCATCTTTGTATTTCATTTAGACTCAGCCATAAATATGCACAATCAGTGTTCATCAAGGGTCGCTTAAAATCATGAGATTCTATAATTGAAGTAGAAATGAAACTTAGAAAATGTCAAGAATCTTGGAAAAGAAATCTGGATAGATGCTGGCTAACTAGTCTAGGACAGCAACATATAAATATGTCTCTTGATCACATGGAGACTTTACAGTACAATGTAAAAATAGGGTGTAATTCTTTATGCCATCTACCAAGTTAAGGAACTGACAAAGTAAATGGAAGACCAAATTTAATAGTGAAAATAATACTGAATCACAGCATATTTCAGAGATAATAAAATTTTTTATTATTATCTAGTATGTATGGTCTTTTTACCAACCTTTAAGAAATTGGACTTACGAGAGGCCCTTGAAACAATTTAGTGATGGTGAGAAATGGAATTAGTCATACTGCTTGTAGTGTGAGAAGGTATTCCTTTCAGGGATGTAATGACAGTAGAGGAAGTAAAAAAGAGGGGTATAAAAAAGGACAGAAGAAGCACGGAGGAAGAAAAAAGGACAAACCATATTTATGTATGTCTCATTCCACCAATGAGAAGTTAATATCCTTGAAATCCTTTCCTTCACTTAATTTTTTAGTTTGGGGTTTGTCTTACGCCCGCATTCCCCACCACACCCCTGCCCCCAGCAGTGAGGTTCCCTGCCTTTATTAGTAAAGGTGCATTGGAAAGTCACAGAAATACTCCCTTCTCCCCTAAAGTCAAGTCATTCAAGTCCAAAAAGAGAGCTGTGGCCGCAGAGCCAGGCTATCTGGACTTATAAACCAGTCACAAGATGGAAAATGAGAATGGCAAAATTCCAGTTCATCCCTACCCCTGGCCCAAGTGAACACACACAGCAGCACATTTTTATATTTGTTGGTATATTCCCAGAGTCCATCATAGTGTAAATACACTGTAAATATTTAATAATTACTCAATAATTAAATAATACCCCATACCTAGTAAAGGAAACGCCCAGTGATTGCATTAAAATTTACAGAATCTTCTAAAGTCTACTATTTTTTTAAATAATGAAATCACCAAGAAATGCTTATATTTCAAACGGGACTGATACCATTTTACACTTTTAATACTGTTGTATCACTAAAAACCAAAAGTGAAATTTTAAAATAAAGATATATGCTTTTTAAAAAACATTATTTATT
The DNA here is from genome assembly GCA_963574695.1 of Propithecus perrieri. Classification (NCBI taxonomy): domain Eukaryota; kingdom Metazoa; phylum Chordata; class Mammalia; order Primates; family Indriidae; genus Propithecus; species Propithecus perrieri. Next base: position 6,475 of record CAUYRB010010305.1, read on the forward strand.
TATTATATTTATTTTTAAATAATTTAATGTGATTCAAATTGTTCAAATATTATTTGATACTGCTACGGTAATCTGTTTAAATATTTACTAAATTGTTAGCTATTACAAGTTTATTCTTTATTTTAGTTGCCACTATCTTAGTGCAGGAACTATGCAGGTTAACATTTCTAAAAGAGACAGGGAAAGTAGCATCCTGTAGGCATTTCATTACCATTCTCAGTAACTTTAATTCGCATCCATCTTTGTGAAATCTATAAACCAGGATGTTTACTACTTGCCCTATCAAAGCCCTTGGAGGAGAAGAAAGAGATGATAAAATAAACTATATGAAATTAATTTTATATATTAATTTCATTGCCTTTCCCAAAATAAATTTCCAGAAGTGTTTCCAAAGAGCATGAACAAGTATTTTTCACCACTTTTGAATTTTAATAAACAGTAAAGTGGGCAAAATGCAAACTGAGAAGGGATAGACAAAGGTGGAATTAGCAGGAATAATCAGTAATTCATATAGTCAACAGTTCAATGAATAATGACCTTTAGCTAATTTTTAAATGGTTACCTAGGACATCAGTATGTTGGCAGCAATGAAATCTAATTGTAAGAATGTTCTGTACCAGAAATTTTATCTATTCTGTCTACTGAAGGAAAAAAAATTTAACCTCCAAAATATAAATATATGCAATAATATATTTATACTGGAAGACACTAGATGAATTAAGAAACTTACTCTCTTATTGATAAATATTTAAATAAATGAAAACAACTCATATTACTATTCAAATGTAGTATTACAAATCTATTTGCTAATTTTGTGTACTTTTTTTTGTAATTTGTATTATTCACAAAAAAGTGAATACAAAACAAATTACATACTACAGGAAAATGTGCTAGCTCAACAGAATCAATTAGTATATTTTGAGGACAAATTTATACAATATGCTAATTTGGATGTGCTTCAAGAAAAATGAATCACACTTCAAAACAGAAATCTTTTTCAATAGTAAATGAAATCACTTATAATTGTCAAGCTTATTAGTCAGCTAAGAACAATACTACTCTCTTTGTAAAAATTTCTTCATTATGTCAAGATTTTCATTGCCTTTCTCATGTAAGAGCATTTCTGACACATTTGGTTGGCACCAAACATTTCAAACCTTAGTTTTAAGAACTGTCAAAAACTGTATTAAGATCATCTTATAGACCCATAAGAGATAGCAGAGAGCTCTTAACAGATTAAAACTGTGGTAACTTAGGATAGTGATGTTAGAGGCTGCTATGTCACAGACCCAATGTGAAGCAGGAGGAGAGAGGATCCGCACTATAACAGCTGTTTATGAAAGGACAATGAGGAATGGAGACGTCCAGAGCAGCATCAAAGAGTTAATTAGAAAAGTCACCTTGTGAGACAAAAGAAGGAATGGAACTCATTCAGTATTTCTGAACCAGTAAAACTGTAGGGAAATGAAGGGATTGAGGAAAGATAACTCAAAAAAATGAGAGAGAATAGTGCAGGTATGCTAGAAGGGAAGACGCAAGACAAGAAAAAGCGTAAGGGAAAACTGATGTCCTCAGCAAGCAAGGGTTATGAAAATAAAACTCATAAACTTAATGATTTCAGTCTTGGTTAAAAGTAAAACAAATTATATGTCACAGGCTATTTAATAAATCTCGCCAGCCAGGCGCAGTAGATAGTGCCTGTCGTCCCAGCTACTCGAGAGGCTGAGGCAGGAAGATCACTTGAGCCCAGGAGTTTGACACAAGTCCCAGCAACATAGCAAGACCCCATCTCTAAAAAAAGAAAAAAAAGAAAAGAAAAAAGAAATCTTGCTAAAAATGAATCCTACAAGTATTGTGAATGTTCAGAGTAATTTGTGTAAAGGATGTTTATAGTTCAAGACCACAGGATCACAGTGAACAAAAAGCATGGCTAAGTGACAGGACAGGCTGGAAAAAATGTTACTTAAATATTCTCTTTATTGAAAAAGAAAATAAGTTTCCCTGGATCTTTAATACTAATTTACAAAGTCCTTCCTGGGATATTCAATACTAATTACAAAATTGCTGTTAGTCTTCAAGGAATGGTAGCCCTTCTACATTAAAGAGTATGAAGAATGTGAAATATTAAAAAATAGTGTATTGTTAATTTAAATGACAGAATTCATTTTATGTAGAAATGGAATTTGTTTACTTACATTATAAATTCACTCACTGTCTCTGTGTTAGATGAGCCTATTACTTATAGACTGTGCCACTTCTGTTTTTTTGTTTTGTTTTGTTTTTTTTCAGAAAATCTCAAACCTTTGGATACAGTTTTCTCATATTAGACTTTAAATAAATGATGCTTCTAGCAGACTCAAATGCAATAAACATCACAAATCCTGCTTCTTCAACAGGGCTACAGTTAACCATGAAACTTAAGCTTTATAGGAATTATCTACTATATTTTTAAATATAGCATTTCATAATATAGTATTTTAAAATTATTTATGTGATGCTATAGGCCTGCGGTCCCCAATCCCCGGGCTGCAGACCAGGACCAGTCCCTGGCCTATTAGGAACTGGACCACACAGCAGGAGGTGAGCAGCAGGCAAGCGAGCCAGCAAAGCTTCATCTGTATTTACAGCTGCTCACATCACCTCCTGAGCTCCGCCTCCTATCAGATCGGCAGCAGCATTAGATTCTGCATTATGGTGACTTGTTTAATTATTTTATTATATATTACAATATAATAATAATAGAAATAAAGTGCACACTAAATGTAACGCGCTTGAATCATCCCAAAACCAACCCCCTGCAAGTCCATGGAAAAATTGTCTTCCGTGAAACTGGTTCCTGGTGCCAAAAAGTCTGGGGACCACTGCATAGGCAACTCAAGGTTGTTAGGAAACTGAAAGTTTAACACTGTTATCCTTGGACTTCAAGAAGAATCTTATGAAGGCTAACACAGCAGCAAGGTCCTGGCTCACTCTCTTGAACTTCTGACCATATGAGAAAGGAGGAGTCAAGTGGGAGTGAATTAGCTCAATAAATCATCCCTAACTGTTTATCATCTATCTCGCAAAAAATAGGCTGGCACAAAAGAGCAGAAGCTACTTGGAAGAGGGAAAGCAGGTTTCCAGAAAGCAAGAGGGGGAGTGTTTCTGGGAGCAGGCATATAACTCAGAAAAGAATTAGTTTAAATGATTTCTCAATGACAAAATACAATGGATAGGGGGGGAGGAAAATGGCGGATTAGGGGTGACCTCCTGGCTCTCTGCTCCCAGAGTGGGAGGTGAAGAACATGGACACCCACATGCGAGTGAGGCGCTCTCCCACAGGATCAGCTTCGGGAATCTACAGAGAAGCAGTGAGGAAAAGCAGTGCTGCGAAAAAAATAAGATGAACTGGAGAAGTGCCCGCAAATACCGGAAAGTGCAGGTCAAACAGGAGGGAGAGCAGCGCAGGACGGCCGCGCCCGGTGGCGGGCTGGCCCGGGCAGTGAGATCTGACTCACAGGAAGACGACTCTTCCTTTACCAAACCCCACTCCCACGGAGGCTTGGAAGTGCCAGAAGTCAGTGCGAAGTGGTAGCACAGACTGACAAGCAGTGGGGAGCCGAAACAGGAGCAGGGTCCATTTTGAATTCACCAGCGCTCAGGGTCAGAATCGGAGGGGAGGGACTGACCCAAGGGGGCGCTTCCCGGATCGGACGCTGCCCAAGCCCACAGGGTAGAGTTTGGAGGCAGCTTCTTGCCACAGGAGAACACCAGGACTAGATCGGGGGAGGGGAACACCATAAAAGAGGCTCTACACGTGGAAATCGCTGAAAGTTCCGCGGGTGCTGGGAGGGACACCGGACAGGGTCCTCCCGCGGATCCGTCCAGAGTCCCCGTGTGTACGGGGGGCGGCGGGCTCTGCGAGCGGCTCTGGGAGGCAACTCCCGGGAGTCAGCAACGGCGGACCCCGGCTCTGGATGCCCTCCCAGTGCAGTCGGCTCCAGCGCTGACTAGCAGTGGGTGGGCAGTCGCCATTCGGGGAACCCAAAGCCTGCGACCACTGGGACTGTCGCCCCGGGCAACGGCCTGAGTCATAGCCGCTGCATCCGCGGTAGAGCTGGTGGCGCCCTGAGAGGAGGAGAGAGGAGAGTTGCGCGCGCAGCCACTTTTTCTCCAAAATCTGTGGACAGTCTGTCCCAGCTGAGGACTCAAGCCCCGCCTCCGAAAGGGCAGAAAAGGGAGAAAGATTGATATTTATGCTGAGTTTCCAGGCGGTCTCTGGTGGCCCTGTTCCATTCCATCGCTGGCGCTGTCCGCAAAAGTGACGGGGAACTGAGGGAGGCTGCTTATAGAACTGTGATCCGGGACACATAACCATCCCCTCTGCCAGGTGACTCAACCCCACCCCCAACGCACCGCGCTGCTAAAGAGCCTGCCTCTGCCACTAGACAGAGTAAAGGAGTCGCTTTTTTTTTCTCTATTTCTTTTTTCTTTTTCTTTTTTTTCTATATATATATTTCTCTTAATTCTTACTTTTTATTTTTTTTGTATATATATATATATATACACACACACACATTTTTCCTCTTTCCTTCTCCTTCCTTTCTTCTTCCTTTTTACTCTCTTTTGTGAGTGTATATGTGTGTGGGTGTACATCTGAAACCCACAACCGCAGGAGCCCGATACAGCACACACCCCTAAGAGCAGCCGGCCAAACAGACAGACTCCACTACAGGAAGGGCCTAGTAGAGAGTGAAAGAGGCTGTTTTCCCAGTGGGGTCCTGTAGCCTCATTTTCGCTGTGACCTGGTAATCAGCGCCTCCTCCCAAAGAATTAGTTCCCCATCCCTGGTAGTGTGGAGGAACAACGGAAGCTGTTCTCTGGACTGTGACCCTGTAGGGGTGGTGGATGACCCTTGACTACGATCTGACCACCGATATTGCATACCAAAGGGACTGACCCTGCATCCGCTGGGGTGGAATAGCAGGACAGGCTGCTTTCTGGTCTGGGTCCCTCAGGGGCCTTAGGCAGGGCTTCCCTAGCAGCCCTGAAGTGTGTACTTCTTACCAGCTAGACAACCCTGCCCCTGAAGCGGTGGAATAATAAGGGTCGCCACTTCCTGAGCTGAGACGCCAGGTAGCCCCAGGAAGTGCCCTTTCCCCAGTCTGGGGCATTATCTCCCCCTCTGGCAGGTGAAAACCTGCCCTTGGAGGAGGAAAGAAATGAGAGAAGATGTTTTTCAGGCCGGGCCTTGTGACAGTCTCAGCCAACGCTCCTCCCACAGCCCTCCAGGACTGCGCCCGCCCCTGAAGGTAGGGAGAAAGGAGAAAAAATACTTTCCCCATAGGACTAGCCTGAATCTGTATGACCTTGGATCTAAGCAAAAGGGGACAGTGTGTTGGCACGATACAGCTGATCGGTTTTGAACA
>CAUYRB010010306.1:0-119837 GCA_963574695.1 Propithecus perrieri
TCAAATTGGTATTAACTAATCAACACATAAATGCACATATCAGAACAACATCTATTGGATGCTGGGGAAGGGGGAGGGCGGCGGGAGGAGGGGGGAGGAAGGAGGAGGGGACGGGTATTTGTATACACAAGGAGTGCAATGTGCACTACCTGAAGGATGGACATATTTGAAACACGGACTTGGTGGGGGGGAACCAAGGGCAACACACGTAACCTAAACATCTGTACCCTCATAATATGCTGAAATAAAAAGAAAAAAACAAAAAAAAAACAGGGGTCAGCAAACTATGGTCAAGAGGCCAAATCTGGCCACAGCACTATTTTGTAAATAAAGTTTTATTGGAACACACAAAAAAATAGTTGAATTATTCTTTATGAAAAGTAATTAAGGAGGAGGATTAAGTGTGGGTTGAAGGAAAGTAACAAGATTTGTTTGAAATATGTTATTTTTTTTAGAAATCTTTGAGTCAGGTTTAGGTGTCCAGTTAGCAGTTAGATGATTCCAAGTTCAAGAGAACTATCTAAAATAGATGGGTACTATCAGGATATAAATGTAAAAGCCATGGGATGCTCCAACATGTGAAGAGCTTAGATCTCTCTCATTCTTACAACAATAAAATTTTGACAACTAAAAATTAATGACTATTTTTGGACTCATCGGAGAACTGAAGTCACAAGGCTAATACCCCAAAATCTGAAGAAAAAGTTGTTATGGGTTGACTTGTGTTCTCACAAAAATATATGTTGAATTTCTAAGCCCCAGCACTTCATAATGTTACCTTATTTGGAAACAAAATCTTTACAGAGTTGAGTTAAAACAGGTTATTTGTGTGAGCCCTAATCCAATATGACTGGTGTCCTTATAAAAAAGGGAATTTGGACATGTGGACGGACACACGCAAAAGAAAGACTATGTAAAGACACAGAGAAAATGGTATCTGCAAGCAAGGAATGCCTGAGGATACCAAGAACTAGGAGAGAAGCATGGAAGAGATTCTTCCTGAAGGCCCTCAAAAGGAACCAGCCTAACCAGAGAAGTGGATATGGTCACCCAAGAAAACTATATAGAGTGATCAATGAGAGACTGAAAGATAAAACTATTTTTTAAAGAATCTAAAAAAATTAGTGACTGTTTAAAACTGTGACTGATAAAACACGCAATCTCTAAAGAAAATTCATCCTTGTTTTAAAAAAGTGAGTCAATTCTGAAGGTTCTGAAAGACTTTAAACAATCCGAAGTGTTTCCCCTAGGTTCTGAGCCTTATTAATATTTTAATGCAAACTTCAAATGACTTACAAAGAATACTTGCTTAGTATTGAGTAAGAAGTCAGAACCTGAAGTCCTTTTATATTGTAGCAGTTGGTCTCAGGTTTCTCACTGAAACTAATCGTTGTACTCTGTTCTAAACTCATACTATCAGATTAACAATAGAGGATAATAATCTCATTTTGAGTGTGATAGTTTATGGAAGTGGTACACTACAGTAAGTTTGGGCTTTTGGGACTTGAGCTATAGATGATCATATGTTTCATTGCTTTGTTGGAGAATTAATATTTACTCAAATCCCAGAATGTTCAAAACTGTATGGGGGGATGACCAAATATGATCTAACTGAAGAACATCATATGTAGATTCATACTTGTTAGTCTTTGGAAAATGAAGAATTTCAATGCAAGATATAAAAAGAATTGGACAATATAAATATTTCAACAATCAATTTGAATTTTATCTAGCTGATAACAGGGATTTGAAGAAAAAGAACTATATAAAAGATATTCCCCCAAGTAGTGGATCAAAAGAGGAAAAAGAAGTATGAGACATAGCTAGAGCTCAGTAATTTTTTTCCTGACTAATAGGAAAATATTAAAAAAAAGAACTTACTTGATATATCATATTAGTAGAAATGAATTTATGGAATAACTAAATTAAACCATGTATTTTTATATACTGATGATAATGAACTAAGGATAAGTCAAGAAAACTTAAATATTTGTGTATCAGAAAAAATACAATGGGCCTTAAAGGAAGCATTCTAGCAAATATCAGACTAAAAATGAATTGATCATTTTCCAGCTCAGTGAATCTAGATTTGGCCAATCTTTCATAATAAAAGACACTCAGTCAGAGGAACGCTCAAAGGGTGGTTCAAAATTTTCAAGAGGTATGAATGGTTTCAGAGAAGGATCATTGGTTTGTAATGTGATACAGCTCCATCAACACTGGGAAAAAAATCACAATAGAAAGTTAAAAGTTATAAGACACTTAGAACATTCACAAATACTTTAAGAGTTTTAAGTAAAAGAAGTCAGCATTGCTCTAGGATATTTTTGGCTATTTAGAGGACTTTGTTGTTGGGGCATACTTTTCTAGGAGAAAACAAAAAGAGTAGAAATTATATAATTTTGGCCACACTAGTAGAATCCAGGCAAAAAAATTATCTGTAAGCAATCGTGAATTTATAAGTAGTAATGAATAATGTTGAATTGTTACACAGTAGGGCTGTAAATTGGTAAGAGGTAGCCTAGGTCTCAAAATTACTGTAGGAATAATGTTCTTATGTTAGGATGTTAGAATTATTAGAAAAAGTTGATTTAACATCACATCTGTTTAACATAATTTAAAGACCCTCCTGAAATAAGTGTGACTATCAGAGTTTGGAGTTCAATTCGGACTGTGGAGCACAGCTGTACTGATAGAATAATGCTAACTCCAGCCTGCTCAAAATTTATACATACATCCAGGTTTTTATGAGAATTAATTTCTAAAGTTGCTGTGTTTATAACATTCCTGGCACATGTCAACTGAGAACCCAGATTAGTTCTTAAAGCATTAAGTGCAAACTATGTTTCTTTCCCAACTTCAGTAAAGGCGAAAAGTATTGGCAATTGCCAAAAGTCTTGAAAAATTTGTTCTGCCTTTACACAGCTCATATATTTAAGAGTATTACCCCAAAACTTTAAATTATTGAAGTTTTTTACTTACTCTTATTGTGAATCTGAAGGCATGACACTTAAGGATAACATTTGAATAAAAACATTTATTAATCTGAATGAGTGCTCTCTAAAAAGGATACATGCTTTTTAGAAGTTGTTTATAATAATTGCTTACTTAAATGGACTTATTTCTAGTAGAATCACTAATCATAAAATAAGTAAAAATATTGATACTATCATAAAAATGCATTTTCAGATTTTTAACAATCCAGGGAACTATAGTTGGAGATGATGGAAAAAACATTTTTTTTGTTTTGTTTTGTTTTTAACAACTTATTGAGGTACAATTTACATACAAAAAGCTGTATCTATTTAATGTATACAACTTGATGAGTTTGAAGATAAGTATGCATCGATGCAACCATCACTACAATCTATACCATCAACATATCCATCACTTGGAAAAGTTTCTTCCTACCCTCATTATTATTATTCTGTGATAAGAATACAACATCTATTTTCTTAACAAATATTTTAGTATGCAATATAATATCATTAACAATCTGAGTGTTCCTTAATCCTTCTTTATACTGAAGATTAGCTGATCAGATAAATGAGAATCCATGTAAATAGGCTGTTTGGCAGCAAACAGGAGAAATGTAAGGCAAGAGAAATGAAAAGAGTAAGCACTAAGCGATATGGAGAAATGCCACTGCACATTAGGCTTTACAATTTTTGGTCACATTGAAGAGAAGAAAACACATCAGTGAATGAAGACATGATCCAGCCCAGAGGATACAGTGGATATCATAACATTTTCAGAGAAGTTTTATGAAAATAGAAATAAAGCTTGTTCCCCCAAGTCATATCTCAATTTTTTAATGAAAATAATTAGACAGGACTAAGATAACTCCATGAAAAATTAGTAATTATAAAAAGACAGTTTTGTGTAAAGAATACAAAATTAGTTGAAAGAAACAAAATAACCCAAATAATTGCTTTATGAAAAGAAAGGACCATGTACTTATTAATGAGTCCTGTTCTCTTGATTAATTAAAGAAACTTGCCTTTAAATAAAAGCTTGAAGATGAGATGGAGTAGGAGCCACAACAACAGAAGTGCATTATACCAATAATAGCCCAATGCTATATGTAAAGCAATTATCTAAATTTATTGCTCCACCCTGTGATGTGGGGGTGAGTATATATGAATGTACAATATTTACAGGTGAGGAAACCAAGAAGTAGAGAGTGTAAGAAACTTGTCCAGGTCACACATCAAACAAATAGTAGTTGTAGAATTTGAAAACCCGGTCAATCTAGCTCCAGAATCCATGATCTGGACCACTATGTTATGTTGCCTTTATAAATATAAAAGTGACTTTACATTATTAAGAAAAGAGACAGATTGTAAAAACAAAGTCTATAAAGAACTAAACAGCACTTTTAAAGCAGCAAAAGTAGTGGCCTCCTTTGCTATAGTTTGTAAACAATGTTTTTCATTTTATCCTGGGAAGGAAAGAAGGTCTTCAGAGTAAAACACCTATAAATAATACTTTTTTAATATTGGGTTATTTTTATAACTTTAAACTCTTGATGTGTTTTAAAAAGTAGTTAATGTACAGTACAGGTGAAGTGGAAGAGAAATGGAGTGTAGGATATATAGGAAATTAAAGGTAGACAACCAAATTGTGCACAAATTTCCTTACAAAAGGAAACTTTCACTAAAAGGATTCCCTCTCCCTAACATTTTAAAATCTAGAGAAGAGTTAAGGGAATGAGGCATCACTAAATTCTGCATAGTTTGCAGCATTTAATTTCATAAGAATGCCCTTCTTGGATACAGGTCAGTAGAGATAATTAATTAGATGAATTCCATAATGCCCTCCATAGGACATTTTCTCAGCCTCCTCCACTTCAGGTGCCTGAGTTTTTCTTATAGTTGCATACCTTTGCTGTCCTGTCCTTGGTTTCGGCTTCCTTCTTAGACTGGTAGCAATGTAACTGGCAATTTCGGGCTTCATATTCAGTATAACAACTACTATCTCTTTTTGTGTCTGGATTAGGAAAAAGGAAACTTTTTCTAGAAAACTCCAAGCAGAATTATTTTCTTCATCTAATTCACCATAAGTGGCTTTTAGGTGCCTTTCTAAACCAATCACCGGTGAGAGAGATAGACTACATTAATCATCTGGGTTGGAAAGGATGTTTTCAGAGTGTCATTCACATCTCCCAGTAATTACTTTTATAATAAATGTTCTATTTCAAATTGGAGCAGTAACTAGTTAATATTATTAAATAAAAGAGCTCATACTTCTACAGCACATATACAGCAGCCTGAGAGAAAACACTGAGACAGAATACAAATGATGCTGATCATGAAAAGAACAGTTAGGTTGGAGAAAGGTCAAGCAGAGAGCCATGGTTCCATCTGAAGATTCTCCTACGTAATACATTCCTCATTCCATAGTGACTAAATCTCCCTCCATTAATTATTTTTGTCATCTTTGTAAAATCCAAATTTGAAGGAGTAAATTGAGATGTTATTACAGATAGATAATAGAGTAGGGGCAACCTAACATGACTTCTAAAAATAATAAGCTATTAGTGGCCAGAATGGGAAGAAAAACAAATTTGCGGCACTCCAGACAGCAGGCTGCTTCAACTGAGTTTCATTTCTGTCTATTTGTGTTATATGTTAAAATGCCCTGAAACATAGAGAATGCAATATAGCATTAGTGGAAAAATATTTCTAAAATCATGCAGAATTATTACTTATTTTCGAAAATACAGTCAAACTATATTTCAATGTTTTCTTCTTTTGTTCCCTTTGCTGCTATTTATCTTAGTTCTGAATCTGGGCCAAAATGCATTGATATAGGAAGTTCTTATTATAAAACCATTTGATTAAGAATAATTAAAATGAATTCATTTGCATTAATATTTATCATATGTGAATTCATAATTTATTTTGACATATTAACATATTAACATATTGCTAGGACATTTCTAAAAGAATTATGTTACAATGCTTTGTACCTAATTATTTCTTCTAGACACTGAGCTTTGATTGTGTTTCCCAGACTCCTTATAGACAGGGAATCTATATATACAAATGTGCATATATAAATTTGACTACAGCACATAAAATATAAATTTATATTTACTGTATCTCTACAAAAATAATTAAATTCTCAAGTGCACAATATTTGGTATTAATCAGTAGATGTTATATACCTTTATAGTTTGGGCAATTATGGAAATTATCCTGCAATTAGGAAGAAATCCTATTTCTATAACTTTAAACTAATATCAGTCAGTTCAGTCAAGAGACAGAAGTAACACCAATAATTGAAAGGGAAAATCTCATATAGGGAATAGTTAATGAGGTATAAAGTTGTTAATAAGGCAACAGAAAAAGTAAGAAGAGCAGATTAAAATATCACAGAGGTAGCAATTGATGAATCTACTAACCATGAATGTAGCTGCTAAACCTAGGAATATGTATTTGCTTTCCACTGCTGTGTGACAAATTATCACAGATTTAATGGTTTGAAACAACACACATTTATTATCTCCCAGCTTCTGTGAGTCAAGAGTCAGACATGCCCTAACTGGGTCCTCTGCTCAGGGTGTAACAAAGCTTCAATCAAGGCGTCAATCAGATGGCTTTCTCATCTGAACTCTTTAGAACCCATTCAGGTTGTTGACACAATTCCATTTCTTGCAGCTGATGGACTGAGGGGCCCTCTCCATAGGCAGTTTACAACATCGTTGTTTGCTTCTTCAAGGCCAATAGAAGACCTGAGCTCTCACCTAAGAGCTCAGGTCCATCTTTTAAGCACTCTCACCTGATTAACTCAAGCCTGGCCAGGATAATGTCCCTTTTGATGAATGCAAAATCAACTGATTTGGGGCATGAATTTCATCTGCCTTCACCATTGCCGTATTCTTTTGGTTAAATGCAAGTCACAGTTTCTGACTGTACTCAAGGAGAGTGGATTTTAGAAAACCCTGACTTATTGGAGTCACCTTAGGCTATGTCTGCAACAAGCTAGGAAAACAAGGGAAAAGAATAGGATCATAAAAACTGAGAAGCCTGGAGGAGGGGCTCCAGAGAAGAAACTCGGCCATCTGAAGAGGGATGCCAGCCGGCTGGTGCTGTTGTCTTTGAGAGGGGCATGATGAGACTTTTCTACATGTTTCAGAAATCTGCAAACTTAACTCAGCTCCATCTCTGGGAAGATGCTACCTCTGCAGGGTGAAGAAGAAACAGGAAGCCCCAAGGAGGCAAACAGAAAGGAGGAAATGGCTTCTTCTTCCTCCAGCTTTGGCAGAACCTGTAGAGACTGCTGGCGAAGCATAAATATGTATCGCTATTCCACATGTAGTATCTTTACTGGAACAAATCAACACAGTCCCTGGTATTGAAGCATAAATATGTATCACAAAATGAAGGCTAGAAGGATGGATTTGGAGCTGAGAGATGATAGTGAAGTAATAATAGTCTACTCTTTCGACTACTAGTCATTCTTATACCCCCTTTGGCACATATTTCAATTTCCATAAAGCACCAAAAACAATTCTTGTTTCCATTCAGCAAAATGCAACTGATCTTCTTAAAAATGAAGATATTCTCATCCCCTCCTTAAAATTAGGGTTACAAACTACCAACACCTACAAAATCCATCTCTGGAAAACAGTCATACTATTCACTTGTAGATTGTACTAATTACCAAATTCAAATTTACTTCAAGTCTAATTTGCATATCCTATTAACTATAGACTAAATTTTATTGTTAATGCTCAATAAAATATTAAGGGACAAGGTGGGAAAAGAAGGAGAAGGAGAATGAAAAATAATGAAATATAATAATGAAAAATAATTTTCACAAATAGGCATATACACATAAACACACACACACACATACACACACATCCCAAGCAAATAAAGAAATTGTCTACAGCTATAACAGTCCTCATTTCTGTAACTGCAAGTGAAGCCATAGTTGATATTCATAATTTACTCTTCCATTGTTCATCTCATGTTTCTTTTGCCTAAAGCTAGGACCTCAGCTGATTGAGGTTCTTGCTTGATGAATCTCCAGTAATTAATTAATTACTTCTCAGATAATCCATTCATTCATCTTTTCCCTGAGTTTTCATACTGGACCTGGACCCTATAAACATTTCTTTCTTGTCAGCTGGTACAATGTTAAACTCATGAGCATAATTAGTAGTGAGTGGAAGAGAGACATGACAGGAGAAAGGGCCTTCTCTTCCCGGTTGCAGTGGGCTTCCTCCTGCTTGCTCCCGTAATACATGGCAGCCACTGGTACATGCAACATCTATGTGCTCACTTCTGAGCAAGTTTCCATGGCAACCCTAAAGTGATTTCCCAGTGAGTTCTGCCAATATTCCCGATGGCTTCCCACTGAGTTTTCTGGATACAACAAGAAGAGAATTCCCTGTGGTTTTTGGCAGGATCTCTTTGCCAGCTTCCCAGTGAGTCAAAAAAATTCCAGTGGTCAGTTTCCTGGTAAGTTTTCTCTGCATCTCTGCAGGTGTTTTCCTCCTTGCCAGCCTCACCCTGTACTTATTGAACTTCTCATGAAACTTATCCACCATTCAGTGTATCACAATCACACTTTCTCCAATGAGGTCTAAATCTCAGCTTTATAGAGGCCCTTTTTCCAGATTTGTTTCTTCCTTTGTTACTCTGCCTCAGACTTTGAGGTGGTAGCTACTCTTTATACCTGCTATTTCTGCATTCTTTGAAGTCTCTTAGCTCTTTAGGAGTTAAGCCCTACTAGGAATTAACAGTTACTATATTTTTATATTAGAATTTTACCATTCAAATTACTGTTTAATTTCTGACTGGACCTTGACTAATAAAGAACTAGTACCAGGAATGGTCCCAGGAAATGCAAAGACAACATGTGAAGATTGGTTTGGTTGTGTCATTGGTCTTGAGTGCAATACTGAGCTTTTTAAAATAGGAGATAGGAAGATAATAATCCATGGCATGCACCGGTATCACAATTAATCTATCATCTATGATTGATTTTCACTAATTGCCTACTGAAGCAACTGTTTTGGGAACCAAAGTAACTGTTGCAATTGATTGTCATGGCAGTAAGGTAACGACAAACCTGCAGTGTGAATGGAATGTCCTGAGTGCACTGGGCATTTACAAACAGAAAAGTGACAAGCTTAGGTAATTTAACTCTCAGCTGAAGTTGTGATCCGAGAGCCAGGCAGTTTCTGTGACAGCCTTAAAAGAAACTCTATTTTTTGTAGCCACAGGGCTGATGTTGCAGAAGATGAAATGCAAAATTAAATTGAGTGGGTGGAAATCAGAGTCTCACCATGTTTCTTATGTGAAAGTTAGAGCAATAATGGGATAGAAAGGAACTCTAAAACTTTAAATGGGTACCTCTGTTTGACCTAAATGAAACTAAAATACTTGAACCCTGAAGTCATTCTGAGATTCCATTGCTATTGCAAATAGCTTGGCCTCTTGTGCCTGAAGATCTAGTCTACCTTTTCCTGAAGCCCTTGTAATATCGTAACCTAAGACAGAAGCCTTGGAGAGGCAAGCCCTTTGCAATTGGGAATTACCACAACTACCCCTCTCAGCCTACTTTTAGCGATCAATTATATACTATAACCCAGAATAAAATAGATTATACATCAAATAATTACTCTCTATATAAAAATACATGTTTGTGTATATGTGTGTATATATACAGTACATATGTATATACATTTATAATTATATTTCTTAAACGCCAAAAGAATTACAAGATGCATGTATCAGCAGAAATGTTGGGAATATATGTGGAAGTAGATTCTGAGACCATTAGTGCAAGGAGGTAGGGATATATTAATATTACACTATATCAAGGCAAATTTATTAATTTGGATGGAGTTACTACAAGTTAATGCTGATTTAATGTGTTAGCTTGTACAATTGAAAAGTGCTTTAACAGTTCACTTGCTTTGAAGGACTGAAGGTTGAATTCAATGGAGGCCAACGTTTTATGAGGTTGAGATGTTAGAGCTGGTATAATGTACCAAAGTAATCAAACACTTTAAGAGATCAGACCATTGAAGTGGATTTGTTATATGCAAACTGCACATCTAGTTGCAAATGACATCCTCCAAGAACATCCAAAGATACTATCTACCTTAAGGTGTTGAGTAAATTACTAGGGGATCCCTGCAACCTTGAAATGGTCTATGGTTTCTCTCCTCTATAGGCCAGATAGGACTGTAAGGAATACCATAATTGAGGTGTGTTTTATGATGTTAGTGGGGATGATGAAATCCCAGAATAGCAGAAGCAAAGTTGCGGCACATAACTGCCAAAGGCAAGATGGGAGTATTACCAAAAAGAAGCAGGGATGTACTGGGCATGAGAATGCCTTGTTTTACAGGGATATTTAGTTGTGACTACTTGATCTTAATGTCCCTAAAAATGTAATAGATGGCCATTCTGCTAAACTATTGCTCCTTCTATTGTCAGGTCTGTCATCTTAGTGGACGGTTGTCCTGGTTCTTTGGCCCTTTGCTTAGAAGAATCACAAGCAGGCCAGTGTGACGACGTGAACACAGACAGGAAGCAATTCCACACAAACAGCCTTCATTGTAGAAGAGAAGGAAGAAAGAAGAAAGTGACACAAAGTGAAAATAAATTCAAGAGACAGAGGAATGGGTCAGTCCCAGGAGTGGAGAAAGGTGTTAATGGCTCCTAGGTGGTTTCCTTTTATTGGCTTGGTCAGGGGAGGGCTTGCGGGGGTGTGGGATGTTAATAGATGATTGAAATACATGATTGTCAGGTGTTCTGTGTTTTCCTGCAGTCCCTTCCCTGATTGGTCCTCAGCTTCTGTGCCCCTAGGAACCACCCTCCTGGTCTATATCTGCCACCTGCAGATTTGATCCCTGCCTAACACTGTGTAACAGAAAAAATATCTCCAGACCTGAAGAATGAAAATAATACTTAAGTTACCACAACAGAGAATGATCCATATTGATTTCCCAACTTGTGGGACAAAGACTTAAATGGAAGCGCCTAGAACTTATTCATCCTACCAAGAAAGTAGTATTACATCCCCATTATACACACCAGTTTGGCCTATACAGAAGTCAGATGGATCTTAGATAATGACTGTGGATAACTGCAAACATAATCAGGTGGCAATTCCAATTGCATTTGCTATTCCACATGTAGTATCTTTACTGGAACAAATCAACACAGTCCCTGGTATTGAGCTATTGACTTAGCTAATGTATTTTTCTCCATAACAATTTAAAAGTACTACCTGAAGCAGTTTGCCTTTACCTAGTGGTACCAATATTATATCTTCGCCCATGTGGGTAGTTTCCCAATAAGTTCTTCTAGGATTCCAGCCATCTTCCCACTGGCTTCAGGGGCACCACTGCCAGCAGCTTTCCAGCATGTCTCAGCAGCATCCTGTATGTCAATACCTCACAAGTTTCACTCTGTTTGTTAGCCTGGCCTGCTTCCTGTGTCTGCCATTCTGTATTCCTTAGCATTATCTCTACCCCTTGGTAGTTAATAATTCCCTACACTTTTTCACCTGCTCAAATTACTGGTGTGGTTGTCTCTTGTCACTGAACTCCGACAGAAACAGTAGTTTCGCTACATGGTCTTTGCCACTCTGGGATCTCATCAATCAGAAAGCCAAACTCAATGGCATCTCCTTCACTATAAGTGGCCTACAGAGAAGAGTCACACAGAGCTCTTCAAGGAAGCTCCCACTTTCCTCACTAATGTACCTCTCAATGTCTTATGAATCTGTCCTCTGGGATCTCCAAGAATATTTGATGGGAAGAGTGAGTACATAGGTCACATATGGCAAATCTATTCCAAATTCCTTATGTCCAGAGGCTTCTTGATTCCTTTCTCTGCTTTATGCCAGCAAAGTTCAGGCATTTCAACCTCATTAATTTAGGCCATAGGTGATTATGAGTCTGTGTCAACCAACCAAATAAATTGTGAAATATTTCCCAGAGGCAAAAGCTGACACATTAAATCTAAAATCTCTGATAAATGTAGACAGATATATAGATTTTGGTATTTGTTGTATTTCATTCTTCCTGGTTTAATTCCCTTACAATCCATTCCCATGCATATTTTCCAGGCTTTTTTTTGGTATAAATTAGCAAAATCTTGTAATTCTTTTTATATATAAATGATTTCCTCACAGGACAGACTCTGCATTTACCCTCCTAGACCATGGAGAGCTCTCACTCTAGTTACAGGTCTAGTGGAAATAAAGGGTTATGGGATGTGTCTAGAAGATAATGGGCATCTCCTTTCAATTCAACTTTTTCAGGTGAAGTAATTTCAAGCAAAGAAGGCTAGTCTCCTCAGACACAGGATCACAAATCTCTTCCACTGGTAAGGCAGCCCAGAGTGACACGTGGTTACAAGATTACGTGATTGTTAGCTTCGTCTGAATCCAACCAGATATCCCCAAGCTTAGTTTCAGACTCCCACACCTTTCCAGTCCATGCTTCAATATCCTCACGTGAGAGACTCAGTGAGGTTATGAATGAAACTTACTGGCAATTTTGTAACCTACACAATTTAATTCTGTGTTTTGATTTTCAGCAGTATTGACCTTGCAGCTATAAGAAATAAATATTTGTAATGGAAACCATAGACATTTTCTTATTATTTGAATCTCAGTAGAGGTGAGAATTTAAAGACATGAGCTTGCCCGCTTTTTCTATAGGCACTATAGTGTACTCAGAAGAATCCATTACACACACTGTACTTTTAACTGTAATTTTACCCAAGCACAGCAACTTGGGTTCCCAAAAAGTTACTTCGCTAGACCCATTTTTGGAATTAACCACAGATGATATGATTAATCATGATGTCAATGAATGGCATGGACTACCATCATCCTATTTTTCCTTGCTTAACAGATCATTACTGCATTCAAACTCAAGGGCACAATGAAATTAATACCAAAATTTCATCTTTGTAAGTCTGTTTTCTGGAACTAATTCTGACATCAATTTCTATATCATTAATGGTCCAACCAAGAGACAAAAAACACTCCACTCATTGAACAGAGAAAATTTTAAATCAGAAATTGTTAATGAGGCATAAAGTTATAAACTAAATAACCAAAAAGTCAATAAAAGAACACTAAGTATCAGAGAGATATCTACTGAGGGAAGCAGATGCCATACCTAGGACTAGAGGAATCAATAGAAGAAAATGGAATCGTTAAAATTGGAAACAAGTAAGGAAGACCCACTAGACCTAAAACTTAACTCTTTGATGAGGGTGTCCTGCTTGGCTGTTCCTGGTGTGCCTCAGATCTCAGAGCAGGGTCATTAAGGGGCTAGAATCCAGACCACTTGCTGGGGTGGGGACGGTGTCTTGGCCAATGGTTTTGGCAACTCAGAAGATAATGGGGGTTATAAAGAGACTGTGAGTGTTAGAAAAATGAAAAACTGGATTCAGTTACTGTTCTAGGAAGAAACTACCCCTTGTTGAAGTGCAAAAGGTAAGGTAGCATCCACAGGAACAGAATGTACATAGGCAAACCTCAGAGAGGAAATAGAAAGGAGCAAGTCCCTTTTTCTTCCTTCAGTCTAGTAGTTTCTTTCTAATGCTGTTGACCAAGACTGATAGAGATACAACCGGAAAAGAGAAATGTGCTTCCTAGAGCCCCAACCCAAACATCACAAAGCAGAGCATAGTTTGGTGAGGTTGAAGCTAAGTGGCAATTACCAAATACCCAAAACAGAAACCTTACAGGATCTGTTGCATTTCTAGGTTTCACATCCAATAACGTACTTCTGTGGCTCTTTTATAAAATAAGATGTGACTGCTAGTGGTATAGGCTTTAGAGCTGTGTTCATTTGTGTTCCTAATTAGAATGCATAAGAAGGAGCATGTAGGTATATCAGTTATGGATTTTTGCTTTCAGGTAAACATAACTTGAAATACTAGCCAAGTAGTTAAGCAAAAAGAAAATTATTAGATAGATGTGGAATAGTTCATATAACTCAAGAGAAACAATGTTCAAGATCAAAGAGGTGAAAATCAAGAATTCTCTGTCAAAATTATAAATGGAATGCAATAAATGAAAAATAAAGAACTGAGATCATTATTTTATAAGTTTCACAATTATTTTATAAAGACTAACCAAAACTGACAATCAGAATTTCAGACTTCTATACTGCAAAAAAATTCAGGTAAAACTGTCATTTTATTTATTCACATAATTTGGGAGACTTCTTGATAGCTTTACAAATATACATATATTCTGTATGTCATTTACTGTAGGATTCAGTGTTGGTAAGTTTTTGTTAATCTTGTTGACAAAAATATAGGGCAGAATTAGCATAATTTTTACCTCCCTTAAGAAGTATTGTCAGTATATGCATTTCTTTATTCTTGTCTATTACTCAATATAATATGGAATAGTACCTATTATTAATCTCTTAGTGTCCTTTATTAAATACATGCTTTTCAAGTACTGAGTTTTAATAAAGGATAAAATAAATTAGCATACCATATTTTGGATACTTGACCACAAATGTTCTTAATTTTATTTTATTCTAAGACACACAATGAATTTTATGTAAAAATGAGCATGTAATTAAAAATGAAATATACAATTTCAATTTAAAAGGGAGAATTATATGGACACACATTGTAATATATTTCTGTCAGTGAGAAGATATAAACTTTAAAGTGATGGTTTGGCACATCATGCCAAAGTTGTTAGGGGATATGAAAGCTTATTTTCTGATCTCCTAATAAAGTTTAGGGGAAGGATATAGCTCAAGAATAAAAAGATAACTAATGTAC
Source organism: Propithecus perrieri (assembly GCA_963574695.1). NCBI lineage: Eukaryota > Metazoa > Chordata > Mammalia > Primates > Indriidae > Propithecus > Propithecus perrieri. The sequence continues at coordinate 14,796 of CAUYRB010010306.1, forward strand.
TCTTGCCCTAAGAATTTTAATATTCAACTCAAAGTCTTAATTGTTAATGAGAAAATTTAAATTCACTCATTTGTCTAAAGCACATGAATATATAGAGCAATGCTAAAATCAGATCAATATGATCAACCGATATAATTTTGTCTTACTTTATTTCATACTCATTTCTTCTAACCTTAAGTTGTGTTTTACATTATAGATTTAATTACAAAGGGATAGAAAGCCACACTGAGATTTCACAGTACATTTTGAGGCTGAGGAGAATATTTCCAAAGTACAATGATCTCTTTTCAAGAAAGATTTAATGAATACATTGCCAATAAAAGCATTACTGTTAAGTTTAAAATTATCCATGACAGTTTCGGAAAATGGTTGTTCTACTTTTATGTATTTAATTCATGTTACTGATAAGCAGTTAGATTTAACATATTATTGCAAATGTAGAGAGAGATGTAATGTCTTTAATCTTATGAAATTCATTTTATGAAGCTAGTAATTTTTATCACATTAATGAAATCATTAATTATGTATTTCTAGAGGAAGAAGATATGGACATATATAACATAGATGATCACCTCAGTAGTAAATTTCTAAGTTGAACCACCAACTTTGATTTAACCTCTCTTGTCTGTAACTTTCATTTCCCAACAATAAATGAGCAGGTGATAACAGGATTAAGAAAGAAGTGAAAAAACAAATGAGATATTTGAAATGGAAATAGATATTTTTCCATTTTGAAATGTTAAAATAAATTGTGTAGTTCTTTCCTGATTTAAAAAAATATATATTTTTGACAATGATGTCAGAAAGATGGGCAATGATGGTTACCTGGCACTCTTTCCTCCTACAAAAAAGGGACCAAAACGACAAATAAACAACTATATTTTGATTGGAGTAAGCAAGGAAGTCTGCTTGAGATCCTCAGTGGTCACCATCATCACCACCACAGACACTGGCAGTCATTGCTATAGGAGAGTCCCTGAATCCAATTTTGACAGTTTCCAGGAGTTCACACTGCTGTATCACCCAAAATAGGAGTCTCATTTGCACATCCACACCCACAACCTAAGTTACTAATGCATAGTAATCAGGCCCGGAGCTGGAGTGTGTCCTGCCCTGTAGGCCAGTAGTCACTAATCCCCTACATCCCTGTGGCCCAATCATCTTCCACTATGTTCACATGGTGTCTACAGCATCAATACCCCATCTGCCCAGAGCCTAGGCCACAGGAATGACCAAGTCCCCAGTGTCTAAACCATGAGCCACTCTGTCTCCCAGGGAAACAGGCAGACTTCCACAGTCAGGAAGTACCTAACAACCTCCCAGCCTGGCTAAGCTGGAAAAGAGCCTGAATAGTCATAGAAACCTTAAGAAAAAGGAACAAATCTGGAGGCATCACTTTACCAGACTTTAAGCTATACTAGAAGGCTATAGTAACCAAAACAGCATGATACTGGCACAAAAATAGAGACATAGAAGAATGGAACAGAACAGAGAACCCAGATATAAAACCATCCACATATTCCCATCTGGTTTTTCACAAAGCAGACAGCAATATACCCTGGAGAAAAGAATCCCTATTCAATAAATGGTGCTGGGAAAATTGGATGGTCACATGTAACAGATTGAAACAGGATCCATATCTCTCACCACTCACAAAAATTAGTTCAAGATGGAAACAGACTTAAAACTAAGACATGAAGCCATAAGAATTCTGGAAGAAAATATTGGAAAAACTCTTCTAGATATCAGCCTAGGCAAAGAATTTATGAAGATGACTCCAAGGGCAATCACAGCAACAACAAAAACAAATAAATGGGACTCTATTAAATTACAAAGCTTCTGCAGAGCTAATGAAACAATCAACAGATCAAATAGACAACTCACAGAATGGGAGAAAATATTCACATGCTATACATCCAGTAAAGGGCTGATAATGAGAATCCACAAAGAACTCAAACAAATTATCAGGAAAAAAATCAAACAACTTCATTAAAAAGTGTGAAAAAGACATGAACAGAAGCTTTTCAAAAGAAGATAGACTAATGGCCAATAAACATATGAAAAAATTCTCAATGTGATTAACCATCAAGGAGATGCAAATCCAAACCACAATGAGATATCACCTAACCCCAGTGAGAATGGTTTTTATCAAAAAGTCCCAAAACAACAGATGCTGGCATTGGATGTGGAGAGGTGGAACTGCAAACTGTTGGTTTGGTGGAACTGCAAACTAGTGCAACCTCTATGGAAAATAGTATGGAGATCCCTCAAAGAACTAAAAGTAGACCTAACATTTGATCCAGCAATCCCACTACTAGGTATTTACCCAAAGGAAAATAAGTCATTTTATCAAAAAGACACTTGCACTCAAATGTTTATTGCTGCTCAATTCACAATTGCAAAGATACGGAATCAACTCCAATGTCCATCAATTCTTGAATGGATAAACAAAATGTGGTATATGTATATCATGGAATACTACTCAGTCATGAAGAAGGATGGTTTAATGTCTTGCAACAATTTGGATGGAACTGGAGACCATTATCCTAAGTGAAGTATCACAACAATGGAAGAACAAACACCACATGTACTCATTATTAAATTGGAACTAATTTGTTAGCACCCATGTGCACAGATAGAAGTAAAACTCAAGGGAAATCATGCAGGTGGGAGGGGGGAGAAGAGAATGGGTGAAATCACACCTAACAAGTACAATGTACACTATCTTGGTGATGGGCACACTTAAAACTTTGACTCAAGTAGTCCAAAAGCAATCCATGTAACCCAAACATTTGTACCCCCATAATCCTCCGAAATTTTTTTAAAAAATGAAAAAAACAAAGTGAGTACTTCTACCTGAAATATTGTATATTTTATTAGTTTTCTATTGCTGCTGTAACAAATTACTACAAATGTAGTGACTTGAAACAACACAAATTTATCATGTTACAGTTCTGGAGGTCAGAAGTCTAATAAAGATCTTGCTGTGCTAAGTTAAGGTGTTGGTAGACTCCAAGGAAGAATCCACTTCATTGCCAATTTCAATTTCTAGAGGCTGCCAACATTCCCTGTCCCTCCCTCCATCTTCAAAGCCAGCAAAGTTGAATCTGTCCTTGACTTTTCTCTCTGTGGTCACATCTCTTTTAGACTACATCCAGAGAAGAGACTCTGTTTTTAAGGACTCATGTGATTAGAGAGGACCAACTCAGGTAATCCAGAATAATCTTTCCATCTCAAAATCCTTAACCTTAATTGCATCTGCAAAGTCTCTTTTGTCATGGAAATTAACATATTCACAGGTTTCAGGGATTAGGATGCTGACGTCTTTGAGGAAGAACATTAATCTGCCTACTACACTTATGTTTAAAGCATTGTGGTTTCATATGCATGCTTTGAGAATGTTATATGTCAAATAGCAGCATATGGCAGAAAAATAGAGTCTTGGTAGGTATACAGATATTAATAGTTTTTTGTGTGTGTGCCTTGAAGGAAGACATGGAATTTGACAATTTATACCTAATATATGAATTAAATGAAAACTAGTTGATTTTCTCTGAATTTTTTTAATTTCACACTTTCATCATTACCAATTTGAGATTACAATAAAAGGATACATATGTCCTGTAAATTAATTTTTTACCTCTTAAATTATTTTCATTTTTACTACAATCTATTCATTTAATATAATTTCTTTTTAATAACATTAATGACCATAAATACAACAGCCTTATTTGGTCCTATAAATAAAGCAAAACAAATATAAATAACCTATCATGCTTAAAAGGATTTTCCCTTCTTAATTGAAAACAAACAGAACCTAAGCAAAGTTAAATGAATGTGTAATCTTTTATTCCAAAACAAAGGTTATTAGTTGGTGCAAATGTGTACATAGTTATAAACAGGAGAAACAAAGATTGATTACTTTAACTTTGGAAACGTCTAAGCTTAACAATTTGAAATGTCAATAAGAATTAAAGAATTGCATTTTAATCAGAATATTTTTAAATGACTTTCTCAGTATTTGCTTATGACTGTGTGGGTTTAGTTAAGAACAAGTAAGTATAACTGCTTTTGAAGGGCTCTTTATTTGACATTTTTCTAAGGGTTTTTCTAAGAACATAAAGTGAGTTCCTATTTAAATGAAGCAAAGTAGTGAATGGGTTTTAGCAAATCCTTGTCAAGGACAATATGTTCATGCTGTAATTCTTTTAAGAACTACCTTATTATTTGCTGTGATAAATTTCAAAGGCTATTAACTCAGGTTTTCACAAGTGCAACTTCATTTTCTTACAACTGAATAAATTTATTTCCCGAATCCCAACTTTGCTAAATGGCTAAAACATAACCCAAATCTAAGTGTAGCTCTTTTATTCTTTCTCCCCACGATTGCATATGCATTTCAGGACCTTGCAAGCACCAGGGAAAGGTGAATGTTCCTTAGTGGTATGGTTCATGCTACCGTCCACTATCACAACTTGAGCTCAACCAGAGGGCTCTAATGAGATGCTCTGAACTTCCCTCATGTCTACATCCTTAGACACTCCATGCAGCCACCTGTCACTAAACTACTACCCTTTCTGCAACATGATGGCAGGTTTCTACCTTCCAGAGTTCCAGGTATAAAGAGAACCTCCATTTCCTCTCTTCTCAGATCCCTACATCCATCTGTGTATTCTGCTTCATTCTGGGGATTTGTATTCTTTCAACATTTCAGGTAAATTAAAGCAACATTTATAGTTATGGGTATGATCCAGGAATGTAGCCACTGATAGTTGTTAATAATCTTTAATTTAAAATCTAACAAGCTAATTAAACTAATAAACAAAAAAACCGGAAATTTTTAAATAGGTAGATATGATTCATGCAGAAATATAACCTTTAAGTGGCTTTATTGAATAGAATCGAATATATATTTTAATATATTTATTTACTTACAGTATATCTTATTTCCAAAAGTATCTGTGGCAGGACCACTGTATAAATAAATCTCTCTCTCTCTCTCTCTCTCTCTCTCTCTCTCTCTCTCTCTATATATATATATATATATATATATATAAATAATCATAAAATTTAAAGTTAAACATGTTTGAGTTGACTGATATCATGGGTTGTGATGCTTCTGTATACCCAAAACTACTGGCTAACTTGTAGAATAAGCTGTATAATTTCCTAGTGCTCATAATTAAACTGAGTACAATGTACATTATAAAATAAATGAAATGGAAAAATGCAAAATAATCTACTTTAAATTGTACTTTAATCTTAAAGATAACCAGGTGATAAAATTCATAAATGAGTTAAAAAGAAAAGAAGTACATCAACCTGATGTTATGCTAAAATGTCAATAGTCAGAAGTGATGCTGAGAATCTTTAAACTTAGAATGTTGAGTTTAAAATATAAAGTTTGTTCTATTAAAGACATATATACAATTATTTGGACAAAGATACTATAAGTTAAATGTATGTTTAACTAAAAACAGGTATAGAAATACTTGGGAAACTACATAAAAATCTAGAAAGTCTAAATATCTATTATCAAGTAAAGAGCTGTATATTATTAAGATAGAATATCACGCTTAAGTAAAATTAAATGACTGACGGTTATATACAATGTGTTCAGGAACATAATTATAAGTAAAAAAAAAGTCGTAGGAGAGTATGTACAGTAAAATACCACTTTTATAAGCTCACAAACAGGCAAAAATCGAACAATATATTGTTTAAGCATATATACCTCTATATATTAATATTTTATATATAATAATTATTTAAATATATGCAGGTATATATTTGTATATATTAATATATGTATGTTTAATATGTATCAATTATTTTTTAAAGTTTAAGGAATGAATTATACAAAATTTAAGACATTGTTACACTCATTCTATTATATTTATTATGCTTTATAACTTACATAAATGTCAATAATATATTTAATATCTTATCAAAGCATAATGGTGGCAGAAAAATTATTTTTCCTATGGTTATTTTTATAATAAAAACTCATTAAATTATATAACCCTCTCCATTTGAACACTTAGCTCACTTAAGTTTTAATTTTTTAAATTTAAGAAGTACTTTTTTAAAATCCCTTGGACATAATATTTTTATTTCATTTTGTTTTTGGAATAACTAGCAATTTCACATTACCCCTTTTAATTCAAGAGTAATTTAGGAGCATATGACTAAATTTCCAAGTCTTCTTTTAAAATTAACATTTTGTTAGTAAGCTAGAGCTGTATTGCTTTGCTGTTAGAGAATTTACTGATAGAACTATTACTTTTAAGATTACTTGAGGCTTTATTTTAGTCAAATATATAATCAATTTTATATAAATTGGATATATTTTTATAAAAATGAGGTACGTGAGGTTCACTATATCTATTCACCTTTTACAACTATATTACAGAGGATCTATATTCTTTATTCTCTGCTTAACATATAAAATAATTGTGTCCGAATAATCCATGACCATTATTTTTGTCTGTTTATTCTTTTTTGTTTGTTTATTCTTATGTATCAGGTTTTATCTTACAAAATTAATCATATGCAATTATGTGCATGTTGTATGTCTTTTGATTTTAAGAGCTTATCAAAATATAAAATATTAATATAAAATTATATACCTTCATGTAACAATCAGTTAATTGATAATAAAATATGTTCAAGACTAAGAGTATAGGAAATAATACTAAAGAAATACATCAGATAGATACATTTAAACAAACTATGGTGATTATAACCAATTATCTTCCATTATTAATTCTGGTGAACTTAACATTATAACTGGCTCATATTGCATAAATAAAAATAATTACATAGAAAAGCTATATTTCTCATAGAGAAACCATGACAAATATAACCTATGTGAAGTACTAAAAAGTTACAGGAGCAGTTAGTTATAGTTTGCCATTTATTGATCTAAAATCTTGAGCCACTAGAGATATTTTATAAAATGGTGTTATAATTGGTTCCTCATTTGTAAAATACAGTGTTTGAACCAGAATAATAACTAAGATCCCTTATAGCTCTATGTTATTTATTAGAGGTAATTAAAAATGTCTCTGTAGAGAAATTTAAAACAATTTCAGCAGTTTCAAGTAGGATTTCTCAGAGTATTTTCTTAGAGGACAGGATAAGAGTAGAAGCAGTCTGTGAAATGAAGGTATGAACTGCTTACTGAAATTGTAGCAATCCTCACCAGCTTATCTTAGAATATCAGACGTATAAGTCAACCTTTTTCTTCAACAAGATGAAATGATTTTATTAGAATGGCTAATATAAATCATGCATGACAAGGTCTACAAAGCTTTTCGTTCCTTTACTTCACTATGAGGATGAAGAAAGGGGCCAGAAACACTGTTTTGATCTGTCCAGGTCTGCAGCAACCTGATAATTTATTGATGGATGAGTAGGTTTACAAAGAGTTCATTTCCAAAGTTGATCCCTTCAATAGTTCTAATCTATAGCTAGGGGACACAGTATGATGATTTCATGTTAAAATAGTGTGGTTAAAAAAGCTTCTTCAAAGAAGCTTTTCAACTAAAATCTATCAAATAAGGTCGACCACTTTCAAAAGTCCAGTGCCTTTTTGGGTACAATAATTTTCATTGTACAGGAATAAAAAGATTAATTATATCAATTTTCAACCTCTCACTACCTGTTCTCTTTCAGCAGAAAGGCTTTTCAGCATGTGAACATGACAAATGCCATTTATGGAAGCCAATTCATTGGTTGGTGATTCTTAATTCATATATTTTCAAAATTTCTTATTCTCTGAAAGTTAGAGATGGAGGCCAAGAGTAAGGTGGAAATGGGTTTTATAGGAGTCAAAAGGCCTAGGGGACGTGGCTAACTGTGTGTATGTAGGTAAGGTTTTGACCATTCTGAAAACCTTTCAATAAAACTGATAGACTAGACTATAGAAATACACATGATTTTCTAAACTCTTTGATGCCGAGTCTATTAAAAGGAATAAAATGAAAATCTTCTACTGTGATATTTTCTGCCTCCAGTGGCCTAACTTTATGACAAAATAAAAGAAGTTATAGAAAAATACATAAAGTTAAATATAATTGGAACACCTGGGTGGAAAAATGTTTATAAATGGCATTACTGCCTTAACTGTAACAACATGAGCAGAAGTCCTATAATCATGTTCAGTGGTAATATGGAACCATATGTGGTGAAATAAAATACAGGACAAATATATAAATACATCTGCTGCTACAGATTTTCAGCCTTTTAACACTCATAGATGTCTGTTTAGGGTCTGACTCTGACTATATCCTACTGTTTTATGTATTTTTCTGTAATTTTGTGAGAGTAACAGTGCCAATTTGCAGATTTCTTCTAGATGCTAATTCTTTTCTCAACTTTTAGAGTGTTGGGGCTGTAGTACTCTTTTTCTGAATGCATAACCTCAAAGACAAACTCTTTTGGCACCATCTTAGGTACTTAGTTAAGGTCTCATAATCTGCCGATGATAAAAACCTAATAATTAGCCTGGCATAGCAATGGATATAACATCATATATCCATATCCAAATGGCTTGACCACTAGAAATCTTGCAAGACAGGCATGGGTTTAATGATTCTCAATGTCTTTCATTGCCTTTCTCTCTCTCTCCCTCTGTCTCTCCCCAGCGCCATGCAGAGATGGACAGATGTTCTTATATGTACAAAATATAATTTTGAAAAACCAATAATATAAAATTGAATGTTTTTTTCTCCTATGGTATAAATGGATTACAAAAATCATGTTTAATACTTTAAACGTAAAATTAGCTAAACTGTAAAATGTGTTAATTGTTGATTAATGTCTACAGGCTTTATGGTTACATCTTCTATCTTAAACCTTCATGGTCTTGTAAGACAGGAATGGACAGAGACACATCACGTATTTCATTCCACAATCATTTTCAGAATGGATAAGCATTGATAAAAGTGGAAATATGTTTTATTTTTTCTTTACTAGTGAGGTGATTGTGAGTGAAAGCAAAATTTAATATTTGGCTCAAAATTTGGCACATAATGATATTCTGAATAGAAAAATATACTGCCTTTTGTATAAAAGCATTTATACATTTGGGGGGATATATCCTTACTTAAGGTTTTGTTTGTGCTATGATTACTTTCTCTACCCAAGTGTGACCCAGATAATTTAATGTTTGGACATAGGAAAAAATTTATAACTGAGAAGTTATTTTTTAGGTATTCAAAATAAAGAAAATGAAATATTTTTTTTCTTCTGACATTTGTGTGTACAAAATATATATGTGTAGGACTCAAAACTCTATAAACCTAGGAAATTAATAATAAAATGAGTCTTTAAATATGATATACCAAAGAAAGAAAACTAATCATTTTTACTCCTCTTGGAATCTCTATTCAAAGTGCCTTAATTTCTGTACCCTCGAATTTTCTTATCTCTTAAATGAAAAGCAATGAAAACAACTGTTGATACTCATTGTTCATGGATTCCATATTTGCTAATTTGCCTATTAGCTGAAATTTATTTGTAAGCCCCCAATCAATACTTGCAGAGATTTCTGGTTACTCATAGACCCTGCACAAGAGCAATAAAATTTGCATTGCTCAATGTTCACATTCCCAGATGACATCAAAAAATGCAACATTCTGCCTTCTTATTTCAGTTCTCATACCATAAACAAATGCCCTTTACATGGTCTTATTTAGTGCCACAATTTTTGCATTTTTGTGCTTTTTATTGGTGATTTTGCTGTTTGAAATGATCCCCAAGCATAGCGGTGAATCTAATATCCTAAGAGTATGAAAGCTGTGATGGGCCTTACAGGAAAAAAAAAAAAAATGTGTTAGATGCTTCATTTAGGCAGGAGTTATAGTACTATTGACTATGACTTCAACGTTAATGAATCACCATTGTATATTAAATAAGGTGCATTTAAATAGAAACCCACATAAAACAAGGTAATGTACTGATTCATTGATGACTATGTTGTTACCTGAGGTGAGTAGAAACCTAACCCCATATTTCCCCTAGGAGCAATGGTTCAGTGTGTTAGTCTGCTAAGGCTGCCTGCCACAACAAAATACCATAGACCGGGTGGCTTAAACAACAGAAATTTATTTTCTCACAGTTCTAGGGGCTAAAAGATCAACTTCCCAGCTAATTCATTTTCTATTGAAGGCTCCTGGCCACCTTCTCACTGCAACCTCACATGGCCTTTGCTCTGAGTTCATGAGTGTGTGTGTGGAGGGGGAGGGAGGAGGGGGGAGTGTTCTCTAGTGTCACTTCTTGTAAGAGCACTAGTCCTGTTGGATCAGGGGTCCCATCTTAATGACATCATTTAGCTTTATTAACATTATCTTTGGAGGCCCCATCTAAAATATAGCCACACTGGAGGTAAAAGATTCAGCATATGAATTTAGGGGACACAAACATTCAGTTCATAACATTCTGTATTCACTTACTAAATGTGTGCAGCAATTTCATAAAACAAAACTACCATGAATAATGAAATCAACTGTATTTCCCTGATGTTTGAGGCCCAAATGATAATATTAACTATAAAACAACATACTTCAATGAGAGAAAGGTATTGTTCTTCAAAATGCTCTAAGTACTGTAAATAAGTTTATTGTCTACCCAAAAGTAAAGCATAAAAGTGAGATTATAAATATCAATTTTATGGAAATGAATCATCCACAGAAATATCCATAGTCACCTATGAATCACATTATTTGAAGATAGATTTCATTTTATTGCTATCTTAAAATGCTTTGCAATTTTTATTTACTAGAAATGAAGTCCGTTTTAGAAAGTTTTACAGAATTTTCCAATATTATTATAATTTTTCCTTTTTCCTGCATTTCTACCTGTCTTGCTGTGCATGTATATTATATATATTACATATATAATATAAAGGATACATATATATAGAAAGGATTGCACTATTTGATGCATATAGAATTATAACAGTTTTCATACATTATGTTTTTTTCATTGTATAATATCCCTTTTTAGTTTTAGTTCTTTTGTTTTTATTTTTACTATTCAATTATATTATTTCTATTTTCTGTTATTTGTCTCTTACTATCTTATTACTTATTTTTACTTTATTTTCTTCCTTTATTTAAATGTGTATTTGAAAGAATATGTAGGTTTTTTTTTTTTTTGTCTTTTGTCTGTGTCCAAACAGTCTCAATATTTAATAGGAAAAGCTAGCCTACTAATATTTAGTGTAAAAGCTATAATACTTAATTTTATTCCTTCAACCTTAGTTTGTTTTATTTTTTTCCTGGTTTCTTGTTTACAATTTCGCTCTTTCTCTTTTAGTGAAGTCACTGTTTTTTCCATTTTAATTTTCACTTTTTAGCTTCATTTTCCATTTTCTTTTCTGATACTTTTTGCCACTGTCAATCTCCCTACTGTTTCCCATCACTATAAAGCTAAAGAATGTTTTCTTCTTTTTACCATTTTTCTATAATACTTATGTTTACCATTTCATGTCAAACCTATAGAATGTTATTTTCTTTCTTTTGCTACCCCTTAACTACTAGCCTTTGCTACAGTTCAATAAGAATTGGTATTAATTCTTATTTAAATGTTCGGTAAAATTCACCAGCGTAGTCATCTGGTCCAGAACTTTTCTTTCTGGGGATAAATCAATCTTTTTTCTTGTTATAGGCTGTTGAGATTTTCTATTTTTTTTTTTTAGTTAGTTTAGGTAATTTGTGTGTTTCAATAAATCTGTTCACTTATTTTATCTAATTTATTGATATATAATGGTTCATAGTATTCTCTTATAATTCTTTTTATCTTTCTAGGCCCAGTACTAATGTCCCTAATTTCATTTCTGATTTTAGTTATTTGTATCTTCTCTCTTTTTTCATTATCTGTCCAGCTAAATATTTGTTAATTTTATTTATCTCAAGTTTACTTTGGAACTCTTTCTGTGAACTGTTCACTTTAGTTATTTCACTTTGCAACTTCAGAAATCCAAATTGGTTAATTTTTTAAAATAATTTCTGTGTCTTTATTAATGTTCTCTCTTTGGAGAGAAATTGTTATAACAGCTTTCTTTAATTCTTTAGATATATAATTGTTTACTTTAATTCTTTGAATATATTTATAATAATTTATTTAAAGGCCTTTTCAGTCCAATGTCTAGGCTCCTCATGGACAATTTCTATTTTCTTCTCCTGCTCTCTCTTTTTTTCTTTTTTTTTCTTTCTTTTTTTCTTTCTTTTTACTATGTATGGGATAACTTTCATGATTTTTGCATGTATTATTATTTTTATTGTTGGTTATCACAGACATTCCAGATAATATATTTTAGCAACTCTGTATATAGATTTCTTTACTCCAAGGCTTATTATTTTTAGTGTTTGCTTGTGTACTTAACTTCTTCTTGGACTAGTTCAGTGAAGTCTGTTTCCTCTGCATTGTGCAGCCTCTGCTATTGTCCTCAGGAAGCACAGCCTTGGGTATATGAACGGTCTCCTTGATCAACAGGAATGACTGTCATTTTAGCCAGGTTCTTTTTGACTGTAACTTTCTTTGATTTACCCACTAAGCTTCTGGCTGATCTTCTATTTTATCAAACCCATCTGATAGCCTCCACTAATTGGCATTTGATCACACTATTGTTTTTGACAATGCCCTGGAGTGTCAGGGATATCAAATTGCTCCACAGTCTGATTCAATTAAAGTTGAGCCCTTTTGCAGACACACGATATTGCCAATCCCTGAGGATTTCTCTGACTTGAGTATCCTTCTTACCTCTTTTCCTGATTTTTTGTATTAAACTGCTAATTGCTCTACTACTTTTCATGTCATTACTAGTATCATGGAGCTACCAACATACTCTTAATTATTCAACAAAAACATGTTTCTTATTTTCAACACAACATTTAGGCATAAACTTTCCCATGCTTCATTTCATATAGAGACAGTCCACCTTAGGGTAAGCTATGAAACTGTTTTTTTTTTTTTTTTTTTGAGACAGAGTCTCACTCTCTTGCCCTGGCTAGAGTGAGTGCCATGGCATCAGCCTAGCTCACAGCAACCTCACACTCCTTGGCTCAAGTGACCCTTCTGCCTCAGCCTCCCAAGTAGCTGGGACTACAGACATGTGCCACCATGCCCGGCTAATTTTTTCTATATAGATTTTTAGTTGTCAATAATTTCCTTCTATTTTTAGTAGACATGGGGTCTCGCTCTTGCTCAGGCTGGTCTTGAACTCCTGGGCTCAAACAATCCACCTGCCTCGGCCTCCCAGAGAGCTAGGATTACAGGCATGAGCCACCGTGCCCAGCCATGAAACTGTTTTTATAGCCAGTTTCTCCTCCTAGGCAGAGCCCCTGCCCCACTGCACTGGAGCTGAGGGTAGGGACAGCAGCTGATTCTCCCTGTACTGTAACATCACTATTCTATGAACAATCAGCTGGATGTGGGTGGTAGCACTGTTCTCAACTTGGCTCTCCTCATGCAAAACATCTGACCTATAAGCAAGCTGGGGTGGGGACAACTGGGGCTAAATATTCTCAATCAGCAGCACCTGAGGTAGTCATTCTGCCCTGTGAGATACAGATGGGGAAACGAAGCCCCAGTCCTCTTTCTTTCAACCATTTCTTCCTAGAACATAGCTGCTTCAACATGAAATAAGGGGTATGGTAATGTTGGGGGCCTGTCCCTCCTGGAGTGAAATCATAGCCATAGCCTGGGAGATGGGAAGAAAGGGAGTATGGTTATCTTTGGTACATTCACCCAGAGTACAGCTTCCATCACACTTAGCTAGAGTGGAGAGGGAAGGAGTGGGAGAAGATTATGGCTCAAATGCCACAAACACTCACAGTTCTTCAGAATTAGATCTTCCTAAATAAGTAGTTCTCCATTTTCTATATCCCTGATGACAATTTTCAGAGACTTTGATTTTTTTTTCCCCAAATAATTTTCACCGATTAAATGGGTTTCATTGGGTCTACTGAGCTCTTCACACTGCCATTCTAAAAGCTCACAACTTTTTGGTGAGTTGTTATTTTCCATTTTGTGGCCATGATTCTTTAATATGTGAGACACAAGATCAGCAGAGCAAACCTAAAGGTGAAGAGTGATGAGAAGCATGATGGTCACAGCAATCTAATAATAGAACCAGCCAAACCTGTATTTTCAGAATCCATGAATCTCCTCAGTCAAGCTTTCGGGGAATTCTGAGACATTTAGCCTTGACCCAAAGCTGTCTACTTCTGGTTCCTTGGTTGGCTCTCTTCTGACCAGAGAGGAAAATAATGTGGACCAGCACCCTCTATCCAGATCTCTCTAGGCCCAGGACCGACTCAAGATCTCTAGGTCCCACTGATTTCACAGAAGGGTATTTATTGTTTGGATGGGAATTGGGAAATGGGAAGTAGCATGGATGAAGTCAAGCTGCTGTCCTCACAGAATCTCTTTGAAGAGCTTGTTCCTTTTAGGCAAGTGAATGTTGTACTTGCCTAACAAATATAGTCATATAAATAAAAATAAAAGTAATATACAGATAAAAGTTTAAAGTGAGTGGAAAGAGGAGGAAATTCTCAGAAAATATCTGGCTCTAGAGTCTGAAGTAAATTTAGCATTGGATTTGTAAGTAATAACCTTCCTTCTTGCTTAATAGCAATTTACAATCTATTGCAGGTGGTGAATCCTATACTCATTTGCCCAGTGGGCCTTCATTTTGAAAACATAATTGGAGAAATGTGAATATAATTCAATCCCATGCTTAAAATAATCCATATATGCAATAATGTACCTAAATATGAGTTTATGAGCAAGATCCATCAATTTACTAGACAATATGAAATCATTATATTCATACAGTATTCATTTTCAAAAGTTGAAACCAGTCACACATTTTACTTTTTGTAATGAATGTTATCATATTTCTTGATCTGTAAACACATTAATTTTGGTTATTCAAATAATTCTAGAATTATCACTCTCAGAATGATATCTAAACAATGGAATTGTTATTGAGAAAAAAATACATTTAAACTGTTTTTCGTAAGTATTAATACTTAAAAAAAGTTTTTTGGGTTTTATTTTCCCATTCAAACTCTCTTATCATATTGTTTTCTTGCATAATGCATTTCTTTTCTATTTTATCTTCAATTTTACATCAATTTTAATGCTTAATAACAAACAAGACAATTCCCTCTAGCTCAACTAGAATCTTCACAGTATTTTGTGAAAAATTTTGTGCTATTGCAAAATCTAACCAAATAACCAGAAAAAAATAAAAAGTATGCAAATTGTTTAAGAATAATGAACAATTTTGGAACCAAACTATTAATAAATTATTTCAAGATATTGATGTAAACAATGGACTTAAAATTTAAAAAATAATAAAATATCTCTGAAAATAAGATACACTAAGAATACACTCAGAATAACACTATTATAAATACATAGAAAATGTCAAATTAATCAATCGTTCAGATTTAATTTGTGTCAATAAGAACAAAGATGCAAAATGTTTTTAACTGTTTAAATGGTCTTTGTAAACTGTATTTATGTTCTAAATTTGATTAACGTTGCCAAGTATTTGAAATATTCACTAAAATCCTAACACTCATAAAATACATTATTAAAGAAAACTATTTATTTGGTTTAAGAAAGAAAAATATCCTCTCATATATGGTAATGTTCTCTAAAATTCTTCACAATTAAAACATAATACAAAAATTCAAAGTGTATTGAGTATAATAAAAGCACCAGATTTTAATCACATGATATTGGATACTAAAGAAAAATGAATTAAACTTCTGAATGTTAATTTGCATCATGGTCTTATTCTATAATGATAACAAGGTCTCCTTATTCTGCCTCAGATGGTACCTGTAGCTTGGAAGGCCATTGTTATATAAACTGACAGCTTCCTATCTTCAGCACCTGTGCATCTCTGGCTCAGAACTTTCTCAGGCCATAGAAGTTGCTCAGGTGGGGCTTAGAGCAAGCCAGAAGAGGTGGTGAGTTCATGTCCCAAGGAACAATTCTCAAGTAATGAGAGCAGGTGTTGATGGATAAAAACCTAAGCTCCCCTGCTCCTTGGTGAAAAACTTTGAGGTGTGTTCTACACATACATTTAGAAGTCTCCTATAAAGATTCAACCCATTTGCACCAGCAGTATACCGTTCATGAATGCAAACCTTGTTGAATTTTATTTTCTCCCTGACTCAGCTCCCCACATCCTCATCCACCTCCTTGGAATAATCTCCATAATATATTACTTGTGTTCATTCTTATCTCTCACCTTAACACTCTCATCAGTGGTGCTTTGTGATAAGGTATAAGTGAAAGGAGCGGTATCAGTATGTACTAGCTCTACCACTTGAAAGATATGGGGACCAATAGTGGTTAAAATGATTGTGGAGCCAGTTATCCTTTGTAACTGCTTAAAAAAAAATAAAAGGACAATGTTTAATATTCAGTTTCAGCCAAGAACTAACTCAAGATTCATGATAAAAGCCAAAAGACCTCCATGACAACATTTAAAGAGAACATCCTGCAGCCAGAGCATAGACTGTAACAAAAATAAAGCTCAAAATTTAATGTAAGAGCGATGAAATTACAAAAGAGGCATTAATAACCTGATAAATCGCTTATGATAAAGTCAAGACCTTCACAGTGATCAGTAAAAAGCTGATATCCTGAGGACTTTGCTGGTGGCATTTGAATGGATTCACCTGAGCAGCTGAAACTTCCCAGATTCCCCTAGAACCTCTATGCTGGCCATCACATTCCCTTCTCTTGCCCAGGGAGACTATCTCCCCACAGCGCTACCACTAGTGGCTGGAGATAACGGAAAGGTGTCACTTGAGATGGATGCCTCAAAAGATGATGCTTGTCTGCATCAAGAGTTCTTTCTCTCATTGTTTTCAGACCAGTAACCAGGGTCACTTTTCAGCATGGCCTAAGTGAGATCCTGGTACAAAGAAAAATTATTAACTGAAAAAAAGCTGCTGAGCCTGGCTAAAAACTACCGGTGGGAACCAAGGGAACATATGGAGGCATGAATCTTGAGGGAGCTGAACCAAGGAAGTAGAATATAAGACTGGTAAGGGAGAATTTATTGACAGGAATGTACTCTCTCTGACTCAGAATTTAACACATTGGCAGGCCACCTGAAGCTGGTCGTAATACGATGCTGCAATGTCTGTCTCCTTTTTAGAGACAGTGATGTACTACAGCAAATGAAGTGGAATTCATGGAATTGACTTGGCAGAGTTTCAATAACAAGGCCAGTGGGCATGCTAGAATAGGTTTAATATGTAAGACCAGAGAATCTATTAGACCACTGTGTTTCCAGATGGCCCAGAAGACACTCTCTCCACTTTAGTAAGCACTAGTGAGGACAGTGTCAGCATTCTTGAGAATCTCAATGGGGCTGTATTTCAAAGACTAGGTTTGATAAAAGACCATGCTTTTCTTTCTGCTAATGGGAGTAATAAGATTGTGTAATATCAGGGGCCAAATAGTGGTACATAACTACCAAAGGCAAGTTTGATATACTTGTAATATAGAACAACAGGCTAAAATGGCATCGAGGGGTTCATGATCTTTAGACAACTTTGGCAATGGCTAAAGCATGGCTTCCCCAGGAGCAAAATGTGTGGGCAGCCAATGAAGATATTTCCTGGCTTATAAAACCAAAATGATCAAGAGCGGGTGAGCTGAACAGTGGTGGCTGCTGTTATAAGGGGAAACCATTATTCCCACTATTGTTTTTCATAGCTAAGCCAAAGAATTGAAGAATGGAAAACCAGGTACCCTTGAGGAAGGATCTTAAAATGCCAAAGAAAGGCTCAGCAAGAAAAAGTCCAACAAGAAAATATTAAGGAAAAAATGGACAAGTTTTAGGTACAATCATAATTAAGATATAATAAAAGAATACTATGGACCACTTCATTCCACTAAAAAACAAGGAAGAAAAGAACTTACAATGTTAAAAGAACCAAGAGAAAGTCAGTGTATAACTGAGAAGGGCCTGAAATGAGATGAATAAGGTAGGGCTGAAATCATGCAGACCTTCCCAGAGCATGTTAAGGAGCTTTGTTGATATTTTAAGCACAATTTGAAGGCAATCAGCAAAGAAACAAATGACTTAAATTACATATTCAAATATTATTCAGGCTGCTTAAAATAGTTTATACTTTTGGAAGAGAAAAAAATATTCCCAAGGAAATAAAAAAAAAAAAAAGAAATCCTAAATGAAGATAATAAAATATTTGTCATTTTTTAAGTTGCATATAGAACTAGTTAGAGAATATTTTTTTAAAAAAGGTAGACTTAGAGAAACTATTTACATAGTATATAAAAGTCAATAGTGTATAAAAGACAATAACACTTGTCATATACAAAGTGTACTAAATTAACACAAAAGCAATAAGTATGCCCATACAAATTGGATAAAATATATTGTATTATTTGCAATGAACAGAAACTGACTCGGGCAGGATTAAATGGAAAGGACTTTATTATCACTCTATGAAGTAGTTCACAAAATAATGAGAAAGTTGGAAAATTAAAACTGATTGACAGAAATTATGGAGTACTAGAAAACTAGCAAGAATTACTTATCAGTGCACAGTAGCTATAATGAATGAGGCTCTACCATTTTTCTCAGAACTCTATTCACAAAGACTTTGTATTTATATTTTGGTGCAGTATGTTGGGAAGATATTTTGGCAGTGTCTGTCTAAGTAAAAACTAAGCTTTTTACTTATCAATTCCATTTCTATGAATATTCCCTGGGCTTTTATTTCAGTTTTGGCTGTATCAGTAAGGATTCAAGAAGAATCAGAAGCAGAACTGCTATGAGTCATATAGCATTAAGGAATTATATTAGGACGTTGACTTTATCCAATTGTGGGAGCTGTTGAAGTAGTCTATGGGACTGTTGGCTCTGTATATAGTATTGAGTTTCAAGTCCCTACAGATCAGCCACACCACAGATCAGAAGGATGTTGGAGAAGAGCAAAGACTCATAAGGTCAACTGGAATTCACTAGAACAAACTGAAATCCATGAGGACAACTGGAAGCTAGGATTACAAACTGTAATCCGAGACTCTCTTATACCTCCAGCCTCCATGCCATAGATGACATGCAGAAGAAACCAGTACCCTTTCCACAGGGCTGCAGCACACTTAGCCCAGACTTGTAGAAGTGAAATTACTCTTAATTTAGCTCTTGTGGTAACTGTTGGTCTAGGTTGTTCCTGAAAACTATCTGGTAGACTAGCAGATCACTGATAACATGAGCAAGATGCCATAGTGCCTGGCATACTGTACCACACAACATAGGACACATGGCTACTTGCTTCATTTTTGTCTTCCTAAACCTACACAAAGGACAGGAATCTGGGAAACTTAGTTCCATATTAGATAAGTAGACAGTAGCACAAAGCTACCACAGTGATCCTTTGCTTTTTTGAGGGAGTGCAAAGCAGAGGAAGTGGATGACCATTTTCCAGTTTCCTAACAGTACTGTGATGTCTTCCACTCCGATACTCTCAATTCAAGTTAAGCCAATCAGACAGTCCCTTACAAAGATGAATCTTGAACACAAGACAAAAGAAAGTATTAGAGATTGATTTAGTCTTGCCAAAAGTTTTCTTTCTGATATACTCTTGGTTCCTGGTCTGGAACTGCCTTGATTGCTGCTTTTCCTCCAAGCAGTTCAATGACTTTATGATCCTTCAGTGTACTTCTAATATATATATATATATATATATATATATTTTTTTTTTTTTACTTATGGTACATTCTATTAATTGGAAATCAAAGCCCTTAACTGATACAAGCCCACATACACATAACTGTATAAGTACAAGAATTAATTTCAGTATGGTTTGTAATTGTAAGCAACAAATATGCCTAACAATAGAACAAATAGATAAATATACTACACATATGTTGAGGGATATATAGTAGTCAGTTATTGTTGCATTAGAGTAAACACAATGTCTATGTGAAATGCAAAAACAAGTATTTGGTTCTCCCTCATGGGTCTGAGTTTGCCCGTGTTAGGAGATCTGTTCCAAGCTGAGGATCTATGGGTTCTTTGTGGGATTTACTTCAGCTGCGGGTGGAATGTACATGTGTCACACTGGGGTTTGCTCTTGTCCTCAGAAAGGCAATAACATATTAGAATAAGTGCTGCCACCTGCTTTTGTCATATGCACTAACATTCCCTTGGTCAAAGCTAATCATCCAGTCAAGCCTGTAGTCAAGAGACAGGAAAGTACACATCGTTCACCCTGAGGCCATACATACCCTGTGGACCTAAAATACTGTTAGAGGGGAGTGAAGAATTGGGACCAATAATTCAATCTACCACAAAATAAATTTTTTAAAAGTGTAAAGTAGATCTACATATCCTGCCACAGAAAGCTATCAAAGGAATAGACATTGAAAATAACAAGGGTCAGAAATATATGAATGATACCATTTTATGTAAAATATGTGTCTCCTTTTGGAACTATATATAAATGTATATATATATAAATATGTATATGCAAAATATAGTTCAATAAAAATGTCCATGATTAGCTGATACGTCTGCTGAGGACACAGAAGGAATTGGCATTGTTTTGAATAGAAGTTTTGTTACATACTTCAGTATTTGATTTGTACAACATGTACAATTTTATAAATAGCTCTAAAAATATAAAATAAATATGATGTCTTAAAATTTATCCTTCAGTTGGGCTCTACCTATCATATTCTTATTTAACTTAGTTACAGTGTCAATAAATTCAGAATTGTGATAAAATGATCACTCTGAAATCCTCCAGCTCTCTATGTCCAAAATCATGTTTATTATTAATAAATTTACGGCTCACAAAAACAGTCTCTTTGTGGCCACGTCCTTACTAGGCCCTAGAATAAACAAGTTCGGTCATCTTACTCATTGGGCTTTTGTAGAGATGCCCTGTTTTGCTTCCCTTATAATGTCTCTCATCTATTAGTATCTATTTTCCTTTCCTACTCTTAATCTATCTCCTAGGCAGTATAGGTCTAGATTTAAAAGAAAAAAAAATATCTTAACTGGACCTGCTTGTGCTCAGACAAATGCTCTAAGAACAGTCACTTAATCACGTCACTGCCTGACTGGAAGAAAAATACAGTGCAACAAAACAAACTTCCATTGCTTCTGTGTTATGCCTTTTTAAAATTAAGGCTAATGGTTTGATATTCCATTTTGTTTAAAATTTAGTAACTTTTTCTTTTGTAAAAATTGGTTAAATATGTTCTTCTCTTTGCTCTCCTGCTCCTTAGCACGCCATCCTTTAAAGTCAGGTATTTTGTTCTGTTTTCTTATTGATTCATGCATAAATCATATGTCTTGCTTTGGGTTGAGCTTTTTCTATAAATTCATTCTTTTTATCCTACAACTAATTCTAACCATCTTTTAAGGCACAAAATAAAGTTTTATTTCTTCTAAGAAACTCTTCTGAACTACTCAAAACAACCCCTTCTCTGAACTCCAGTGGCATTATATTCCATAGTATGCAAATATGAGACTAAACCTGCCATTTAGTGCACTAATATGCTAATGTCTTCTTTTAAATAAATTATAAGTTAATTGCAAGTAAGAATTATGTTTAAATCTCTTATTTATTCCTCATGACCTTTAGAATCCTGCCAAATACTCCATATATGCTTGATAACATGCTGTTGGCCATCAGTGATTGTGCTAATGCTTTACTCTCTATTAAACATGGATTTTGCAGTTGTGAATTGGCTCTTTGATGTCTTATTGGAAAACACTCCCATATTTATACAAACGAAAGCGACTGAACACCTGTGACTCATTCTCTTATCATAAATCCTCATTGTCACCATTCATTCAATAAATTAACCCATACAGAATTCCTAGTGGGAAAGTCAGAATGTTATATTACATTCTTGGCATAAGAACAATTCACTGGATACCTAATAGTACAATAATAATCACTGGAAAAAATTAGTGCAAAATAAATCTCCTGTGAAATTGAAATTTATAAAATTTATGCCAGTTTCAATCACACGATTCCTCTCTGGAAACTCTTCATTAAAGGGAATCAATTCAGAAATATTCCTACACTTGTATTTGTGTGAGCTAAATGTCAAAATATTCAGTGGCATCCTTTTTTGGTAGAATTTATTAATATTTTGTAAGATTCTCTTTTTTAGAAATGTTAAACCTATTAAATAACCCAGGATTATTTTTCGTGATCCTTGTATCTGAAGATTCATTTGCTTATTTTATTCTTCACTTTTATTGCTTACAGAGCATTCTTTTTGGAAACAATTCACTTACACTCCTAAACGTTTTCTCTCTGAAAGGTTTCTTACTTCCTATCTGCTTGTTTCCTTTCACTTACATCCCACTGCTGTTATTACTGAAGCTATCCTTCATAGTATTCTTTTGTCTGTCTTGCTTCATTCTCCTTGAATCATATTCACATTTTCTTCCCAGATCTGTCATTTTAGTTAAATTTCTTGACAGTGAACTAATCTATTTTGTGTTTAGCTTATGAGATTTTTCCAGCAAATTGCAGTCTTCTTTATGGAAAAACAAGATATTAGCAAACACCATACATTTTTTTCACAGGAATACAATGTTAGTATTGCTTCTAGAGGTAACTGCAAATGTGATTCTGTTTTTATCTATGCTTTCACTCCATCTCACATGTCATGAAATAATGAACAGTTTATTAAACCTGTCTACTTCTCCCAGTGATAACATTAGTGAGAATGCCCTAAAATATATAAAACTATACAGTCTTCACATTTAGCAACAATGATATGAAACACACCAAAGCAATATTAATCATGTAACTAAAAATGTATATCTGGCAAGAAATGTATGTGTATGTGTGTGTGTGTGTGTGTGTGTGTGTGTGTGTGTATTTTACAGCAGAATACACCACTAGAAATATGTATATCTTCTCCCATATGATGTTCATTATTTATTTACCATGTTGGATCACAATAGAGACTCCTGACACACTGCCTGGATGTGTTAATTTATAAATAGGGAGTCCAATATAAATATGTATATTTCTAGTGTTGTATTCTGCCATAAAAGGAACATTATTTGATCATAATTCTGGGATACCTTGGAAACAAAAAAAAACTTTACTCACAATGATAATAATTCCATGATAACTATTGTAATTTAAACAGGTGAGAAGCAGTCTGGCAGATTCAGGCTGCCTTACATTGTGTGAGACCATTGGTACCGATTTTACTTAAGTCTGAATCAGGATTTGAACTCTGTCAGTATGGAAAGTAAATTCATTTGTTCATTCAGGGGTATCTAGACACTACAAAACAAAATCATGCTATAAAAACAAAACGCTCAAAAGAAATTGGTTTCATGAGCATTTGTGATTCTGTGACTTTTCTCATGCTATTCTTTATGTCTGAAATTTCCCCATTCTTCCTGCTACACAAACTCTAATTCATACTTCAAAACCCAGCTCTAGCAAGAAAACACATAACCTGATTTTAAAAATGGATAAAAGGCACTCAGTAAACATTTCTCAAAAG
Source organism: Propithecus perrieri (assembly GCA_963574695.1). NCBI lineage: Eukaryota > Metazoa > Chordata > Mammalia > Primates > Indriidae > Propithecus > Propithecus perrieri. The sequence continues at coordinate 38,358 of CAUYRB010010306.1, forward strand.
AATACATATGACTAGCCAACACAAACATGAAAAATTGATCAACATCACTAATCATTAGGAAAAAGCAAATTAAAATCACAATGAGCTATCACCTCACACCTGTTAGAATGGCATTGTCAAAATGATGAAAGGTAACAAGTGTTAGTGAGGATGTGGAGAAAAGGGAAGACTTGTACACCGTTGATGGGAATCTAAATTAGTACAGCCATTATGGAAAACAATGTGGAAGTGCCTCATAAAATTAAAAACAGAGCCATCACATGATCCAGCAATCCCACTACTTGGTATACATCCAAAGAAAATGAAATCAGTATGCTGAAGAAATATCTGCAACCTATGTTCACTGCAGCGTTATTCACAATAGCCAAGATATGGAATTAACTTAAGTGCTCATCAATGGATAAATAGATAAAGAAAATGTAGTATATGTCCACAATGGCATACTATTCAGCCATAAAAAAGAAGGAAATTTTGTCATTTGCGACAACATGGGTGAACCTGGAGGACATTACGTGAAGTAAAATAAGCCAGGCACAGAAATACATATATCACATGATCTCACTTATACATGAAATCTAGAAAAGGAAAACTCATAGAAACAAAGTAGAATGGTGGTTACCAGGAATTAGGTGGGAGGGGGAATTGGAGAGATGTTGGTAAAAGGATACAAAATTTCAGTTAGACAGGAGGAATGAGTTCAGGTAATCTATTGTACAACTTGGTGACTATAGTTAATAACAATGTATTGTATACTGGAAAAGTGCTAAGAGAGTAGATTTTAAGTGTTCTCACCACAAAAAATGGTAAGTGTGTAAGGTAATGCATATGTTAATTAACTTGATTTAGCCATTCTACAATGTACACATATATCACAACATCATGTTGTTTGCCAGAAATATTAATATGTACAATTTTTATTTGTCAACTTAAATAAAAATAATTAAAAAACAAAAAGAAACCCTCAAAATTTATTACAGAGAATAAAACTGAAACAGCTATAAAATTAAAAAACAAAAAGCCACCCATTCCAAAATGTCAACAACTCTGTGAAATATTTTTACTTCTTTAGAAATATTTACCCTGTTCATAATTCTCCTACCATATGATGTTCATTATTTATTTGCCATGTTGGATCATAATAGAGAATCCTGACGCACTGCCTGGATATGTTAATTTATAAATAGGGAGTCCAATTATTGCTACATTTTAACAACGAGAACAATAATTTCCCAATAATTTGAATTCTCCTCTCCTTCATTCAGCACACTTCTCTAACCAGTACCAAGGTGATGGTATATTAAATTAACTGTCACAAGCATGCTTGTGCATCATGATTTATTACAACTTCCACTAGACAGGGGTAAGGCCAATATATAGGTAAGGTCCTTCCTACAACATTTTATTATGCATCCTGTCTCACATCATGTGAGGATAAAATAAGGTAACATATAAGGAAATACCTTGTGAATTTACATCTTTATAAATAATAGCATTTTATTCTTGTCATAATATCATTGTAAAAATATTTGTATGGTCTTGGATATACTTACATAGGTTGAATTGGGATTGTGTAATTTATTATTTTTCTAAAATGTGGCATAGTTTTATTTTGTGTGTGTGTGTGTGTGTGCACTTAAGACATATTTCTCTCTGTAGAATATTGCTGCAAAAACTTTGGCAATATATTAAGTCCTTTTCCTAGCACATTTAAAATGATTCCCCTCTAATAAGACAACCTTACCTCAGGCATGCTACAATTAACTAGAAATCTCACCCTTCTTAGCTCCATACTTACTAATTATGTTTTAGAACATCTTATATCTGAAATGGCTAATTTCACCCAATTGATATAAATTCCCATTCAGATTCAGAGACTCATTATTTAACACTAAGCCCAAACTTTTGAGATGAATACTTTTTGGAAATTAAATTTCCACAGAATATCTAAAGTGATTAATGATCAAGTTGTAGAAATATTTACCATATATTTTTATTTATAAAGCAAAAAGACCAATTTTCTATTGGGCCTTATGTCCCTAAAAGCAGTACTGTCTATTGCGGTGCTCTTCAGTGGAAATTTCTGCAATGATGGAAATGTTCTATCAGTGCTATGGTACCCACTAACTACATATGGTTATTGAATCCTTGATATGTAACTAGTACAACTGAAAAACTGAATTTTTCAATTTTATTTAATTTTAATTATTTTAAATAAAAATTGATAGACACATGTGGCTAATGGCTACCAAAATAGACAGCAAAGTTCTGTGGATTCTACCTAATGTAGCTAGTAATGCAGTATAATAATCTCATGTATTACATTCTCTGAAAAATATGATTTTTTATAAAACAAGACATCGTCAGTAGATGTATAAGAAGAGGGATTCAAGTAAAAATATAAACCATGATATTTACAGAAGGAATAAGAGTGTAAATGATTTAACAGCTATTGAGTGTCAAGTTTTGTGTGTTAATCATCATGTTTAGTAAAATATATGAAATACAGAATTAAAATATCTACATAAATAATTACATGAGGATCTTTTTATCAATAGTTTGGAATCCAAAAAAAAAAGTACTTTTTAGAAACAGATACTGATTTTGAAGTTTTATATATGTATGTACACACATACAAAAACCCCAATTTACCCTCAGAACTCTTTGATTGCTAATTTTTGTCATGGATTTTTTTCATTAGAAGATAATTTTCATTGTATGGTCTTTAAAGAAAATTATTTGAAAAGTAAAACTCAGATTGTACATGGTACATGAATATAGTAGCAAAATTATTCCAATAAAGTAAGTTCTTAATTGCATGCTAACAGAAGAGGAAATGCATAGGGATTTTCCCTTGCTGCTGTTATTACATCTGAACACTTTAGATTGTATCATTTGCTTTGAAATATCAGAGAAGATCACATAGAATAATAATTTGGTGTTTACTTTTCTGGCAGTTGATCTAAATGTATACTTTTTTAAAAAACTTTCTCTGGAAGAGTTAAACACATAGAAATATTTGGATAAATGTGTATATTCTAAATACATACTGAAGTTTAAATAATAAAATGCATTTTATTAAAGTTTTAATTTGTGCATAATATAATTGTAGAAATCATTTTCAATAAATGTTATTTTTAACTTTAAAAATCCAGACTAAATACTTTTCTATCTAATTATACATTTGTAAGCTTTATTTGATGAAAGTGTATTATTTGGTATTTGGGTTTTGTTTTCTATTTGTATTTTATAGTCTGCCAATCTTATTCATTTGTTTCAAGGGAGCTTGAATAAAGGTCATTTAAGCTGGCTCACCTTTCTTATCCCCTGTGCTTTCCCACAATCCCTACCTCCATTGTGAAAGGATGACAGCTTCCATCTCAATGTACCTTTTCAGTATGAGAAATGAAATAATATGAAATGAAATATTTCAATATTTAATGAAATAAACCTAAGCCTATTGGACTTTAATCCCACATTCCTCATATTTTAATTTTTTTGGTGAAAATTATTCTTTTGTAAACTCTAAACAATCTACTGAACTTACTATCGATTGTTTTGCAATTTTGATATGCAACCGTAGTTGAATAACCTAATAGAATACATAAATGTAAACATTTAATATTATGATGGGATATTCTTCCAAAGGCAATAGTTTTAATATCATAAACAGAGATCTTCAAGTCACGTTCCCATCCCCTGCTGAGTTGCCTCACTTCTTTACAGGGATAATTCTTGGTTAAATTGTTTTTCCCAAAAATATAAAAGTTGAGCAGTTGACTTTAAATAAAATGACTACAGGACTTAATAAAGAATGAGGCGTATTTTTTTCACTTTTAACAAGAAAGTAATGTAATGCATTTTACTCATGATACCTATAATGAAATTCTTACTTGCTATTGCTACAAAAACCAATATATGCTTTTATTCATTGATATAAGATCCAATATATGTAGAACTCAGTTCAGATACTTTATTAACTATCTACAGTGTGTACAATAGTGCAATCAACTCTAATGAGGAATTTAAGCAGGACTAGAAAAAATCATTAAGGTTTACCTCTACATTCTCTTTCTTGGTCATTTATATTCAATTTCTGAGTCTGGCTCACAAGTTCCAGGCTGCTCTCACCACAGGAAAAATTTCCCTTTTAGGTGAACTGTATTAAAAGTTCCCATGGCATCAGAACCTTACTCAAATCAAAACTATTGGTGTCTGTTCACTTTACCCTATACCCCAATCTGTGAATGCTGTCTAGTTCCAACTTTGCTGACCACAAAATCTTGCCCATCTGTTTGTTATTTAGTCATGCTGATTGATATCTGTGAATCAATCCACTGTCACCTATACAACAGTCATCATCCTCCTCATCTTTGCTAACAGAACCCTGGTTTGTTCACTCTCATCTCAATAGCCATGTCCCTCAGAGATGAATAATATCCCCAAAGAGGTAAATATGAATAGTCTAAGCTAAACATAGTTGGTTTTATATTATTAACTCTTGTCAAGCTCAGGCATATAGGATAGTTCTTGTCAATGACACATACAAAACTTACAGGCTGCTTCCTCCTTGACTGCCTTTGCTAATTGTATGAGCATGTGATCCTGGGAGATGCTAAGGTCATCTTTTGACTTTGAATGGCTCAAACTAATATGCTGAGAATGGCAGAGCAAAAAGACAGAAAAAATAAACTATCCTTTATGATTTGGTTAAATTGCGACACATATGAAACAATGCAGTTTCCTTTATACTTTTATATAGCCAACAATATTCTGCTTTATACTACTACCTACTTGACTACCGACTTCAACATTGCAATCTGATTTTCAGTGGATGTATACCTTGAATATTCTATCTGGTAACTCATTTATTCTCCAGTGTACAATGTTGACAAGTTTAGCCAAATTTCTTTGAATTTGCTTTGTACTCCACAAATGGTACCTCTATTAAAATTTGTCTGACAGAGATTAAAATATTGCCCAAGGAGTTCTCTACATTTAAGGGGATTCTAAAGTAATTCCAGACAGATTTAGACGTACATTGCTAACAGCCCTAAATTGCTGTCAGTATTTCATAACAATGCATAACTACCTTTTAATTCAGATGAGTATCTCTTTGCCTACAGCATACATACAGTAATATTATATACATTTTGTTTTACTCTTTACCTGACATACATTAGTTATTATAGCCTTAACATATTACAATGAAAGATTTAAAATTAATCCTACTTGTCCACGACAACATCAGTTTATACACCTTGTGGAAGAAATTTAAGAAAGTCAGTGAGTCTAAAAATGATTTATTAAGTATAGTTGAAAGCACAATGAACCTCTTAGGTGTATAAAATATTTAATAACTAGAATAGCTAGAACTTCCCAATTTATGGAACATTTGGCACAGTGATTCCCCATCATGGCTACATATTCGAATTTTGGTTAAAGATTCTGCTGTTGTATTTACTGAATGTGTGTTTGCTCATAACCGGGAATTCCAATATGGAAGATGGAACTTTAATATCTTAATTCTAAAAACACTTCTTAGGGAATTCTGATGTACATTTCATACGAAAAACATCTAATAAGCCCCCCATGAATATTGAGGGATAGTCTATCAACCAGCAGTACTGAGTATCAAAAATAATTATTTAGAGTAAACAAAAAGGAAAATGACAATATTCTCTAAATAGATCCCTGAAACTGAACTCAGGGAAGCTAGTTTTGTATTTTCTTGATACGTGTTTTTCTGGATTTGTTTGTTTATTTTGCTTTATCAGTGATATGCATATTTTCATTTTGGTGATTTTAATGTCTCATTTTTGCCATTGTCATTGTTCTTTACTTTTGAGGGAAGATCTGATTGAAAATATCCACTATTAAAAGCCATAGTATCTCAGAACAAAACTTTTTTCCAATGCTACCCTAATTGCTGCCGTATTACTTTGGGGAGGTGTAAAGATGAAACCACATAACTAAGGTACAGTATTTAATTCATTGTTTTTCTTTAAATACAGTGACAAAGGCTTAGGTGCGTAAGTGAGAACCATAGTTTAAGAATCAAAAAAATTATCTAGGAAATAGATCTATCTTACAGAGAATCCAGTCAATCTCTGATCTCAGAACAATCTGTGTTGCTGGGTAGAAAAGTGGCCCCACCTTGTTTCTAGAATGCTGGTAATGCCTGCCAAAAGAATAGAGTTGTTTAGCTATTGTTTTTAAAATATACCAAAAAATTAAAACTAATCAGTACATTCAAGGGATATTTCCTCAAAATAGAAAATAAAACAGAAAAAAAAAATCAATGTCTAAGCTTATAATTGCAGACAATGATAACTATGAGGGGTTACTGTAGAAATTTTTAATCCAGTTGAAGGAAGGTGTGATTGGGGAAACCTTTCTGTGAGGGACTGATATTTGAACTGATATCTGAAGAATGAATAGGAGATAACCAGATAAGATAGTGGGCAGTGGGGAAGAGCATGCCAAGCAAATGCAACGAAAGTACCAAGGCTCCAAGGTACAGAGGAGCATTGTGGTATATTTAAGAACATAAAGAATTGAGGGAAAAACAAAAACATTATGAATGGAGTCAATGGAGATGAATTGCAAAAAGTAATTTTTGAAAACTGTTCATCCCAACAGTTGTTGGAAAAAGAAGTATTTAGACAGGAGGAGGAATGGATTTGGGAAGAATAAATTCTAAGCTATTGAGGTAGCATGTACTCCAGTTATAACAATGGATTCAGAAGCGCATACAACAAAGAACAAAAAATGAATGAGTTCATTTTGATTGACTATAAGGTGAAGGAGAAGAAGGCATCTTCCTTCTATAATTAGAGAAATGAATATGCTTTTCACTGAACACAGGAGAATATTTGGGAAAAAAACATTTTTGAGGGACATTTGAAGCATCCAAGTGGAAATTTCAGGGCAACTTTTAGAAATATATGCTTAAAGTGCAGAGAAGAGGACTGGGCTAAAGGCAAAGATCTGGCCTGCAACAGCAGATCAATCACAAGTGAGGAAGCAGGATTAGTGAGATTGATGGAGTGCCTAGAAGGGATCAGGATAAAGACCGGATGTGAGATTTAAACTTATTAAAATAAAGTTTATGAGGGAAAACAGCTATTATTTAAGGAGACTCAAATACTCTACCTGCTCAAATAAAATAGGTAACTATATGGTTAACCTATGCAACATTACTAACAGTATCAAAATACCTGTTATTAAAAGGTGGATGTAGTATTAAATAGTTATATTTTCTTATTGCATTATTGGTAACTATGAGTAAGAGGTGGCCTGGATAATATTTCCACTATTCTTGTCAGATCCACTAATACTTTTCCCAACTGAGCATCTCTAATCTGCTTCTTTGCCCTGTACATGTCTATGCCTGATCATGTTAAATAGGTAACTTCTCTTACTAGATGTGATATATTGATGGAAGAAAAATATAATTCTATATGTCTTAAAATGATCTAAGTTCAATCTTCAAAGTAAGATTTTTTTCCTTCACTATAGAAGCTTTTAAAATGATACTTTTATTGCTTCAGCTATTTCCATTCCAATGTGCAATTTCACAAATTTATGAAATACTGTAAATTTGGGGGGTATGACTCTCCATCTATGTCTTTTACTTGGAAGTGACTACTCACTTTCATATCATTCTAAGAGTATATACTAACATCACTCTAAAAAGTATATTACACTCAGTGGTTATTAAACTTCCACTGATTTTAGTCGGGTCTAAGTTTATTGTCTAGATTAAAACTATTGAAGAAATTTCTTCATTATTCAGAACCTTATCTCTCTAGTTGCTTTCTTTCTTTATTACCAAATGACCCTCAAGTTCAGGCACTGGGATTTAATCATGTACTTGTTATTCCATAGACTGTGAGGTGTTTTTCTATGTAAATAAAACAGTATATAGAGTATAGTAGATGTTGGATAACTGTTAGATAAATGAGTGAGTAAATAAACACTTCATAGGCATTTTAGAGTTAGCTGTTGCATCACAACTAGCTGTATTTGTGGATCAAATACAGAAACTGTAATACTCTATGGAAGTAATATTTTTCTGTATACATGTCAATTAGCACAAAAGCTTTTTTATACAATGCTCACCCTAACGTGTGGGTAGTGTGAAATCACACAACTTTGTGAGTCAGAATATAGTTATTATGAATCTTAACAGAACCTATTGGGGATTTTATGATAATGGAAAACTATTCCTATCCACTGCTTTTTCACAAACATATGCACATTAATCCATCACCCAGAGTCATCTAGATGTTAAATTTTCTTTTCTTTCTAGTAGTTGACTCTCATTATTCACATTAGTTGGGATCTATAAAATTGCCACAAACACTGAATTAGCTAATACTGAACCATTGCTCCTAGGGAAAATACAGGATTAAGTTTTTCATGCCTTTTGTCATAATATTTCACCAATCTATCAATATATAACCCCGTTTTATGTATATTTCTGTTTAAAGACACTTTAATATGTATTGTTGATTCATTAACATTGAACTCACAGCCAGCAGCACTACAACGCATTTCTGAATGAACTTTATCTAACACACAAAATTTTCTCTGTAGTCACAGCCTCCTTGTACTCAAGAACATTAGAAAGCATTTCAGTACTATGATTAGGAGCCATCTTAAACAATGTGTGACTAAGAAACAGCACAAAAGGCCGGGCGCGGTGGCTCATGCCTGCAATCCTAGCTCTCTGAGAGGACGAGGCGGGCGGATTGTTTGAGCTCAGGAGTTCGAAACCAGCCTGAGCAAGAGCGAGACCCCGTCTCTACTAAAAAATAGAAAGAAATTAATTGGACAACTAAAAAAAATATATACAGAAAAAATTAGCCGGGAATGCTGGCGCATGCCTGTAGTCCCAGCTACTTGGGAGGCTGAGGCAGGAGGATCGCTTGAGCCCAGGAGTTTGAGGTTGCTATGACCTAGGATGGCTCCACGGCACTCTAGCCCGGGCAACAGAGTGAGACTCTGTCTCAAAAAAAAAAAAAAAGAAAAAGCACAAAAATGCAAAAAACATGACACTAAGAGACCACATAAAGGACACTCATTTAAAATATCAGAACTGAAACAAGAAGGCAGAGCATCACCTTGTTCCAACTCAACAGGGAACATGTGTATCAGGAGAATCAAATTTTTCTCTGCTCTATACTTATCAGACTTCATTTTGCAAATGACCATAAAAGCACCCTGATTAGTGATTTGGGGTCACAAATAAAGTTCAGCAAGCATGGCAATTCACAAATACTGAACCCACAAATAATGAAGAATCATTGTATTTCAGTGAATCACAAAAGAACTCCTTGAAAATATTGGTGGCCATATTGTTCAAAGACAGGAAAACAGTAACTAATGATGTACTTCTCATGTAATAATGAAAAGAAAATATTTACTTAAAATGGCAGTGTATACCCCCTAGTAAAGTGTAATTGTATGTTGACCCTCTGTAGCTTTATATCAAATTAAATATAACTCAATTACCACTTTAAGATTTTTCTGAAATAAACAGAAAACAAAGAAAATTACTGATTCTTCCCCAATTGGTTTTGTACCAACTAAATAACTTTAGATTCTTCCTTTGTACCTCGACTTATTTTCCAGTCTTTTACTATTGAATCACAATGTTTCTAAGTTTTTAGGAAATATGTGTTTGTCAGCTATGTTAGTAGAAAGCAAGCAAGGATTATGCATTTTTCATCAATCCTTTGGAATACACTTAACTATCAAGCACAATGTTGAATTTAAATGTAAAATTCATGGGTGGGTTAAATATTTGTGCAGCCTGAGAATAAAATATCTTATCTTACACTGAATTTTTAAAAATTTTTGTTTATAGAATACCACAAATTATCTTTTGTGGCGGAGCAGTGTCCAAATCATTAAGAAGCCAGAAGCTACGCTAAACCTATCGGTCAGCTTTGAAAGTATGCTATGATTCAAATCAATCCCATGATATTCCTTCTTGTTTCCAGATTCTCCACCTGACATTTCTGCTTTCTTTTTTTTCCTTTTCAATGCACATTTCACTCAGTTTTGTATTTTTAATGCAGAGATTTTGCTTTGAAAAAGCACAAACTGGAACACAGCAAGTTGATATTCACTTAAAGATTGGATGTGAAAAATAATCATGGGTGACTGCTTGGTTTACCTTGAAAATATACTGAGAATAGAGTTCGACTTCTGTACATTATTAGTTGCAAGGTGACTCAAATAAATACTGGTTTTTTACTTTCTCATATAGTCTGGTGGTGTTGCAAAGAAGTTTTTTGACCTTCTGATGCACAACAGTAAGTCGCAGGCACATAGATAGGAGTTATAAAAAATGTCTGTCAAATAATTGTTAAATGGCTAAATTATGGCATTACTTAAAATAAGACATTGAAGTACTTTTATAGACATATCCGTTTTTTTCCCTCTTCATCAGCTTTTTAATTCAAATTAATCACTTGAGCCACAACTTGCCCAAATTAGTACAACATCCAGTTCCTCTTTCTTGGGACCTAAATTTAACAAAAAACACTGGAGTCTTAATCAGTCCAAAGCCAGATGTTTTTCCAAAAGTTTGCTTGGAGAACCTTAATAATCCAAAAGCAGACATCAAATGTTGCCTGTCCTTGCATCTTTCACTGCCTCAGAAGTCATATTTAAAATTAATTCTATACCTTTTGTTGTGTATTTGTTCTTCAATAAAGACCTCACTCAACCATATCCCTTCAGAGAACATAGTAGTGAGGAATATGATTTCACTCCCTTGTTTGGCTGGGAGTCTTGTTTGGTGAGCATCTAAAGTGAGAGCACTCTAGTTTACATGCCACGTCCAGCCACTGTTCCCAAATATGGCCTTCTAGAGAGGGTGTCTGACCAAGCCAAGGGGAAGAGTCCAGGTTCAGCCACAGGCAGGGACAAACCTAGCCCTCCTGTGATGCCCATCAGGCCTAGATTTAAGCTAGGACATCAGTCCAGACTCCCCTTTCCTTCATGATGAGTTCTCTATTAGTGACCCTGATACATTTACAGATGGCACATTTAAGTTAGAATCATATCTGTCTGTCAGAGTGATCATAACAACATTGAGCCTCAAAGCATAATGAGACAGGCTCTATTTCCTTTCCTACTAATGAAATTCTTTTGCATCAATACAAATGAAAGATACCATCATAAATCACAAAAGGTCAATCATGAAAGATTCCTAGGACAATAAGATCTACCACTCTTAGACTTATATAACAAATGGGAGCAATCAAAATTAATTTTTCTTAAACGAGATGATCTATCCTCAGGATAACTCGCTTTTCTGACCAGACAGAAAAAGTGTAGAACACCCTTTAAGTGGCAGCCTCGTGAAGTCCTATGTACCTCAATCTCCTGTTTCTTCAATATTGATTAATAAATTACATAATGACACATGTATTGAGTTGTTATAACAAAATCTGTTTTTTCTTTACAACATCTCCTCCTGGTCTCCTCTTCTATGTAGTCCTTATCTTCACCCTAGACTATGTCCTAATTCCCTTGTATTAAAATGTGTTGTTAATATTTGCATTATGTTTCATGGTTAACAAAGCATTTTCACATTTTCTCACCATAATCTTTATTGTTAAATTGAGAAAGTAGAAACAATGAAACAAAGAAGGTTTCTAATTCTAGACAAAATCTGTATATCTCCTTATACCTGGAGATATAGTTTCTAACTTGCTTACTTACAAAATCTCTAAAACAAAATATCTAATAAAAGCTTTCCCAGAAATTGAGAAGTGTAAGTAAATAATATTAATAGCAACTATAATCTGGAATGGAAAATGACACAGATTTGATGGTAAGAAAAAGTTGGATTTTAATTAAAAATGAATAATATTTTGAACATTTTTAATGTGCCAGACACTGCTATGTTAGTATCTCATTGGATACTCACAAGTAATTCTAAGAGGTATGTGTCATGGTGTATACTCACAGATCAGAAAACACAAGTTTGAGAGTGAGACCTAAAATTAAGCTTTCCCTGAGGTCAGAAAAATTCTCCTTTGTGCCTTGAAGAAGCAGGCAACCATAAGTTCTACAGCAGCAAGGAAATGAATTTTGCCAACAACCATATAAACTTAGAAGAGTACCCTAAGCCTGGAATGAATGAATGGCCAACCCTTCCAACACCCTGATTGCTGCCTTTTGAGACCCTGCACTAGGGGTGCAAAGAAGATGCGCCTGGACTCATGGCACACAAAAACTGAGATAATAAGTGTATGTGCTTTTAAACCATTAAGTTTGGGGTAATTTGTTGCACAGCAAGAGATGACTAATATATCTACCAAAATTCACACTGTTAGTGGCTTTTGGGGTCAGCAATTGAAGCCATGGCTGTCAGATACCAAAGACCAAGTAGTCTTTGTAATGAAGGATTGATATAATATTCAGTAGAAGGATGAAAAGCAGGATAGAGAGAGAGAGAGAGAGAGAGCACGCGAGAGAAGTATATACATACTGACAGACATTTTTTTATTTATTATTCCAGGGTTTTGTGAGGGTACAAACATTATAGTTATACTTTACTGACAGACATTTTAAAAAACCTAGAAATAAGGAGATTCCAAGTCTCTAACATGGAAAAAACACTAAAGTCACTAATGTCAGAGACGTACAGGCCACAAATGCAGTTTTAACCACTGACATAAGTTTTAAAGGGGGCATTTAAACTCTAGGATATAAAAGAGAATGCAAAATTACAAGTAATGGATGATGCCTGTGAGAACATTATATAATAAATTTTTAAAATAAAGTAGCAAATAAGTGAGAATCTCTTTTTTTATTTCAGATATTACAGGGGTAAAAACATTTTGGTTACGTGACTTGTTTTTGTGCAGTTATAGTCAAAGTTACATGTATGACCATCATAAAATTGCATGCATTGTACCCATTATGAGTGAATGTACCCATGCCCTCCTCCCACCTACCACCTGCTTGGTATCGGTTGAGTTTTACTACCCTATGTGCACATGGGTGTTGATCAGTTACTTCCAATTTAATAGTGACTACATGTGGTATTTGTTTTTCCATTCTTGCCATACTTCGCTTAGAGGAATGGTCTGCAGTTCCATCCAGGTTGTTACAAAAGGTATTAATTCACCATTTTATTTTCCATGGCTGAGTGGTACTCCACGGCATACATAAACCACATTTTATTAATCCATTGATAAACTGCTAGGCACTAGGGTTGCTTCCACATCTTTGCCATTGTGAATTGTACTGCAATAAACATTCAAGTGCATGTGTCTTTTTGATAAAATGATTTTTTTTCCTTTGGGTAAATATTCAATAGTACTGGATCAGGAAGCCAAAAAAAAAAAAAATAGTGATGGATCAAATGGTGGTCTACTTTTAGTTCTTTAAGGTATCTCCATACTATTTTCCATAGACACTGTCCTAGTTTGCAGTCTACCAAGTGTTCTCTTCACTTCACATCCATGCCAGCATCTGTTATTTTGGGACTTTTTGAAAAAAACCATTCTCACTGGAGTTAGGTGATATCTCCTGGTTTTGATTTGCATTTCCTTGATGATTAGAGACTTTGAGCATTTCTTCATATGTTTGTTGGCGATTAGTCTATCTTCTTTTGAAAAGTTTCTGTTCATGCTTTTGTCCACTGTTTTATGGGGTTATTTTTTCTTGCTGATTTGTTTGAGCTCTTTCTAAATCCTGCTTGTTAGCCCTTTTTTTGGATATAGAACATGCAAATATTTTCTCCCATTCTGTAGGTTGTCTATTCACTCTATTGATTGTTTCCTTGGCTATACAGAAGCTTTTTAATTTAATCAAATCCCGTTTGTTAATTTTTGTTGTTGTTGCTATGATGGCCTTTGTGGTCGTCTACATAAATTCTTTGCCTAGGTCTATATCTAGAAGAGTTTTTCCAAAATTTTCTTCTAGAATTCTTATAGTTTCATGCCTTAGGTTTATCCTTCTGTCATCTATCTTGAATTAATCTTTGTGAGGTTTAGAGGTGCTGATCCTGTTTCAGGCTTCTGCAGTTCTGAGTACTTCTTGCAGGGCAGGACTGGTCTTGACAAGTCCCCTCAGTGTTTCCTTGTCTGAGAAGGTCTTTATTTCTTCCTAATATAAGAAACTTAGTTTTGCAGGATACAAAATTCTAGGCTGGTCATTATTCTGTTTGAGAAGACTGAGAAGGGGGCCTCAATTCCTTCTGGTTTGTAGGGACACCTTTTTCATGTTTATTTTGTCCAGTGTGATGACTATGTGTTGTGGTGTTTTCCCCTTTGCAATAAATCTCCCAGGAGTCCTTTGAGCTTCTTATAGTGGAATATATAGCTTTCTAGCAAGGCCAGGGAAATTTTCCTCAATTATTCTTTCAAATAGATTTTCCAACCCTTGTGTATTTTCTTCATCACCCTCAAGGACGCCTGTGATTTTTATGCTTGGCCTATTTACATAATCTCACATTTCTCATAGGCTTTGTTTTTTCCTCTTATTTCTCTATTCTTTCTCTTCAACTGACTTGTTTAGCTCAAAGGTGTTATATTCAAGCTTTGAGATTCTTTCTTCTGCCTGATCTAGCCTATTCTTAAGGCTTTCCATTATGTTCTGTAAATCCTTGAATGAATTTTTCATTTTCAGAAGTTCTGTTTGGTTTTTCTTTAATATTCCAATGTCTTTAGAGAATTTTTCATTCAATTTCTTGCACTGCTTTTGCGACTTCTTTGTGTTTGGTTTCTGTTTTTTCTTGTATTTCATTGAGCTTCCTTACAATTCATATTTGATATTCTTCATCTGTCATTTTAATCTTTCATTTTAGGTTGGTATTCATTGGTAAAGAGTTATTGTTTTCTTGGGGGGGGGGTGTCCTTTTGCTTTGATTTTTTATATTTCTGGAGCTCTTTCATTGGTTGCTTCTCATTATCCCTCTCAATCGACTAGTATGGTGCTAGGGCTGCCTTATGGACCTGTCTCTGAGCACCCAAAGATTAGTCCCTGACCATGTCAGGGAGGGTAGTGCTGGACCTGAGTTCCCTTTGGCGTGTTTTAGCAGGTTTGATGAACCTCTCAGTTTACATCGCTGTTGGGTCTCCACTCTCAGTGGCAGGCTCAGCCGGGCACATGCCCCCACTGCAGAGAAACAAGGTTCTCAGCACAGAATATTCTCACTACTGCTGTGGGGTAGGAGGGGCCCAAGCCGACTTGGGCCAAAATTACTTTCTGTGGTGCCAGGAATGGAGGAAATACAGAGGAGGAGTCATCTGGGTGTAAGAATGCTGGACCTTTGGTCTCCTGTTATACTCTCCCAGGGTGAGAGCTCTGTATGCCACTGCTCACTAGAGTCACCCAAGTAGGGAGGGGAGCTCCCTTACCCTTTCACTTGGCTCTGGGCCTCTCTGGATTTGGTCCATGACACTGTCCTCTCTTCTCTTTCTTCCTCTTTCTCAGCTTTGCAGCCTTTCTGGGTGGGGTCCCTGGACGCCTCTGATGTCTCTCCCTGTGATCCACAATCAAGACTCAATTGTTCTCTGCTCTCCTCAGTCCAATCCGCTACCCTTCAGCCAGGACAGTCTGACAAGCTATGTCTCTAGTTGGCTGTCTTGGCTGACCTCCAGTTGGCTGTCTTGGCTGACCTCCAGAATCCCTTTCATTTGATGTTTTTTAAAATCATGCTTTAAAATCCTAAGATAATGTTCCTCTAAACAAACATCATCTTAACATTTTAATCTTGAAAAGTTTTATATTTCCTAGGCAGGTCTGATATATTGCTCCTCTTTCCTTCTAATGCCATGAATTCTTGGCTCATGCCCCTATTACGGTGCTGCTTGCCTATCTTGTGGAACTTACTGAGTTTGAGCATGGAATTTGGAGTCAGACATAGGTTCAAATAGGGACCCTTCAACTTACTGGCATATAAACTTGGAGCAACTCTTTACTCACCAAAGTTTCACTTTCTCAATTATAAAATGGAAATGATAATATAGTTCCAAATAGTCCATGTTGCCATAATTATTAAATGTCATAATATCTTCAGATTTCTTAGTATATGTCTATAATATCAAATGGTCATTAACAAATTTCCTTTTGTTATTAAATATTATTTTTATCATTGGTGGCTATTTAATATTCACAGATTGAAAGCAATTGTCACATGGGATAAACTATTTTAAACAAGTCGTGCTTGTCTCAGCATCAGAAATCATCAACTCCTCAGGTAGATTTTAAAGATCTCAAGAGCAGATTCATATTTAACAAACATCTGCTATGTGCTGGGAACAGTAGCAGATATGCATATCTCATGGCCATTTTCTTTTTTGTTATGATCTAATTTCTATTTTATTTTTATTTCAGGATATTATGGGGGTACAAACATTTTGGTTAAAAGTTATGACTTTGCCTTACCCAAGCCAGGGTTAGAGGTGTGCCCTTCCCCCATACAATGCTCACCCCATCCATTAGTTGTGAGTTTACCCACCCCCATACCCCCAACACTCTACCACTAACCTCTGCAATATTACACATGGAGAAACCCCTATAAATAAAAAGCTCCCGATGAGTTCACATGGTAGTAATACTCATTGGGTGCCCAGTGGGCGGTGGGGTTGGGGGGTAAACCCATAACTAAAGGAAATGGAACACACTGTATGGCAGACGGACACACTTGTATCTATGGCTTGGGTAGGGCAAATGCATTACATGTAACCAAAATATTTATACCCCCATAATATCCTGAATAAATAAAAAAAAGCTCCTAATGAGCTGCGACGTAACAAAAATATAAAACTAGGTTTTTCTTTGTTTCTGTTGTTTATACACAGTAAACAGTAAGCCCCCAAGATTTGTTGATCACATCATACCCAAAGCAGTGCTTCTCAAACTTGTAATGCAAGCAGAGCACTTGAAGCCTTTGCCAGGGTGTTGTGAAAATGTGTTGGATCACTTCCCTGCTGACAAAACTGATCTAATTCTTCTTGGCACTCAGTTTACACAGAGGCAGCCCTGGAACTTGCTACACCAAGGCTAGGTTCCTAGGCCTTTAGACTGACCCCCATGCTAATGGTGTTGGACATTGTACAAAGTAACCAGAAAAATGTGGCCCAAATATCTTATTTATAAAAAAAAGGTAACTTGAAATACAGAATCACACAAATAGGTCATACATCATGTCCTTTCCCCTCAACCAAGAAGGCAAAATTGATATTTAAGTTCATGTCACCTGTGGGCGGGTCACCCAAATTTATACTTCCCCTATGTCCATAAATCCAAAGACTAGGTCCAGGACTAAAGAAATAATTGGAACTCTTAGAAGAGTGAATACAAAAGTATTTTAGGATTATATTTGGGCCATGTAGTGCTATCATGGAGAGACTGAGAATGACACATGAAAAATGCTTAAATCTAAGTATATCATGTATCATACCTCAGCAATATAATTTTGAGATTGATGTGGCTCCCATGCAGCATGGCCTATAACATATGCGCAGGCAAAACTACACGGTAGACTACTGAAAGCTTATCTAAAAACAGTTATACTTATTCCAGAATAGCTATGACCCTCAGTCAGAAATCACTATTTGTACTTGTGTTTCCACTGGCTTGTAAGGGCTAAAAAATCATTTACCTCCCTTAAAAAATGTTAGTTTTTTTCTCTATATTCTTATTATACTAACACACAGACAATTTGACTTATGATGGTTCGACTTACAATTTTTCAACTTTGTGATGGGTCAAAAGCCATATGCATTCAGCCGAAACCATACTTTGTATTTTGAATTTTGATCTTGTCCCAGGCTGGCAATATGCACTATAATACTCTGTCACAGTGCTGGGTAACAGTGGAGAGCCACAGCTCCCAGTCAGCCACGTGATCAGGAGGATAAACAACCGATACTTGACATCTTCCTGAGGAACGCTGTGCCTGATAAACCATCAAGTACGGATGTTTCGGTTCCCCCTACCACCTATTCTCTAGCATCATCTGAAGAGCGAGAAATTGATAACCTAGCTACTGTAGCAGCCCCATCATCCAGCAATTAATTTTGGTTCAATGCTTCAAACATTCTTCAGGCCCAGTGCTTTGAGCTGTAGATGTTAATGGTGACTACCCACACAATCATTCTGTTTTTTTAATTTCAGTATGGTATTTGATGTATTACATGAAATATTCAACACTTTATTATAAAATAGTCTTTATGTTGGGTGATTTTAACCAACTGTAGGCTCGTGTTAAGTGTTCTGAACACATTTAAGGTACACTAGACTAAACTACAATGTTTGGTAAGTTACATGTATTAAAAGCATTTTTTGACTTTAATGATATTTTCAATTTATGATAGGTTGATTGAGCCATAATGCCATTGTAAGTGGAGGAGCATTCGTTTCTCATCTTTTAGATGAGTAAATTTTGATATATTCAAATATTGTCTATATCAGATTTTTCTATCCATCTGTTTATACTATTGACATTTGTTAAGGGAGTATTTGTTCATGTATGTTGTCTTTAAAGTCATTAATATATTAATATCTCATGTGAATCTACGAGAGAGAATCATTGCATATTTTTCTTATATATTTTAAAAATACACAGGTACAGACACAGAGAACCACATTCATACACACACAAATTTATTTTTCATTGAGAATCTTGAGGAATAGAGTTTTAGAGAAGAAATGTAAGTAATGTTAGCTTAAGCTAATGATGATCAAACTGTGACTTTGGAACTCTATTCTGTTCATTCCCAATTGCAAATCACTTTTCTATGTATATTTTCTATCATACTATGCTGTGGAACTTATACTGTGGTCATCTTGAAAAATATGTCATATTTAAACTTTTTTAAATGCCAACATCTAATAGAATAGGATGTATATACCTTGTCTTTGAAAGTACATCTTGGGAAAATGTACTTTAAAAATCTTAATTTCCACTGGATATTATAAATATTTCTCTTGATCTTTATGTAATATTTTCTTTGAAATAAATAGATGAGGTGTTTACTATTATTTAACAAATTGAGGACTACTCTAATAATGTTATAATGAATAAATATGTATCATCTGTAATGCAGAGAAATTTAAATCAGTTAACATGCAAAACCTTTTAGAGTTGCAGTCCTTAATATAGCAAATACATAATGATTTTGCTTCATCCTCACATTGAGAATTAAGTAAATTCTGGGGTCTTGTCATGACTATTTCTTAGTTTCCTCTAAAATACCTTACTGATTTGCTAATGTAATAAATGTTTTTAACTTTAGAAAAAAATGGTGACAAACTCTTAAACATTATGTTTAAAATTTAAAAAGTAATTTAACTCTGATAAAATCATTATCAATAAAAGAAGAAAAATGTGTTCAGCTTCACACTTGGGTTTTATGGAATTTAAATTCATTTTTGAATTAGAGCAGATTTAGTACTACACCAAAATGGATCATTTTCAATACAATCATAATGAACGTTACCATATACTGTACAGCAAAAAAGTAGAGCTGAGCCTGCCAAAATTTCATTCTTGGAAGCGCTGCCAATGCAAAAATAGCTTCCTCTCCTGAGTACAATATTTAAGAGGCTTTAAAATTCTTCAGAGAATTATTGGAAGTTACTTTATAAAAGAAGCAATCATTTGTGAGTTTGAAGCTGAATCACATTGCTTGTTCCTCATCTTAAAATTCTACTGCCCATGGTTGTTTGTGACTTTGCTTGGCCATTCAGCATTCTAAAGCAACTATTTAGTGACCATCTGCCACTTATCTTTTTGGCCCCAATCTCTTCTGCTCTGATCACTATTGATTTTCCAAATGGAACCACCATAAACTAAATGTACCAATTATTACATTTATGTTGGAAAAAGTATTTTCTACTGTAAATTGTTTCTGAGTTACTAAAGAATCAGCAAAAATAGCCAACTAAATAAAGCATTTGTTTGAAGCGTGGATTTTGAAGCTGCTACATTGAAATTTAAATCTACATTGTTACTATTAGCCCATATTTTTTTATTTTTTAAAATAAATTAGTCACACAAATTTCCACATTTAAGTCCTAAGTAAATGCTTAACACAGGTGGTCCTTCCAAATGCACCTATCATATAATTTTTCAGCTTTGTGTCATTTTTCCTCAAAATTGAAATATCCTTTATGAAAAAGAACCCTTTCATATAAACAGGTATTTGAATTAAAATCCTTTCTCTCACTACGCAAAACTATTGAGACAATAAAATGATCAGTGGTTGCCAGGGAGTTAAGGGTGGGAGAAAGGGATGAATAAGTGGTCCATAGGGCATTTTTAGGGCAGTGAAACTATTCTATATGTATTGTACCATTCTGTGTATTATTCCATATGATAATGATGAATTCATGTCATTATGCATTTGT
Organism: Propithecus perrieri; assembly: GCA_963574695.1. Classification (NCBI taxonomy): domain Eukaryota; kingdom Metazoa; phylum Chordata; class Mammalia; order Primates; family Indriidae; genus Propithecus; species Propithecus perrieri. Next base: position 58,746 of record CAUYRB010010306.1, read on the forward strand.
CAATACCTTTAGAACTATATGACACAAAGAGTGAATCCTAATGGAAACTATAGACTTTAATTAATAATAATGTATTAATAATGGTTCACCAACTGTAAAAGATGTACCAGAACAATGCAAGATTGGGGAAACAGTGGCAGGTGGGACAGGAGGAGGAATTTAATGGGAACTCTCTATACTGTCTGCTCCATTTTTGTCTAAACCAAAAAGTGTTTAAGAAAATTTATTTAAACCAAACAAAAAATCCTCTCTCTCGCTTGCCTCTCCATGCTTCACTATGATTCCATGTATTAGTTCATAAAATTAATTTCAAGATATGTGAGGAAGAAAATTTTGAAAATCATCTACTGAATGAAATGATTCAAACTAAAATGTTATATTGAAGCAGAATTTCTGTCAACACAAATATATAACATGCATTATGTTGGCTTTTCTTAATTTCATTGTGGAGGCAGCAAGGATTATGGAGCTGAAATTTCCATTTGTAACTCTCTGAAGGAAACCAATCAATTAATGATCAAATAGGTGTTTAACAGCTGTTTTGCATTGCTTGAAAGAGTTGATTATACAGATTGATAGTTCCTCGTGTTCTCAGGATGTGTGTGACCAGAGTCTGATTATGTTCACTTTCATTGTTTTGCTTTGTTATTATTTGTTTTTAATTTTATTCTGTTATTAAGCCTTCCTATACTTTCTTCACATTTCAAAGAAGGGATTGTATCATATACATATCTCAAAACATATGCTATTGGCCCATCTTTAAGGTTTGTTAGAAAGAAGGGGAGGTGATAGAAGAAGATAGTGGAAGAAAGAGGTAGAAAACATCATTTGGGGCTCATAATTTAACTCTTCCTAATGTTAGTTAAGTTATATAACTGTTGACATCACCGATATGAGCCCTCATTTAATGTTAAGAAAAATGCAGTTCCAAATATCCAATAGGATATCTTCTACTATTGAAATCTAACAGTAAGATTTAGTTGACATCAAATGATGGAAAAATGCATATTTAACGATATAATTAAAATACCATATTTACTGTGGACTTTCTTACTTTTAAATACTCAGTAATTTGAAGGGAGACACTAACAATTTCAATGAATGGATTTTGATTGATGGAGGCAAGAGATAAAGGGAAATAAGGAAAATAGTTTAAAAAAATGAAGGTACATCCATTGATGTTTCTAGCCTAACATGTACTAAGTTGGGGTTTGAAAGGGACTTATTTATAATACATTCATGAGAGATGCTGCTGAACGTTGAAATCCCAGAAATGGGCCCTGTGTTCCTTACTCAAACCTACTTTAACCCAGGAGTCACTAATCTCATTTTCCAAATATTAATGTTTTCTCTGGAAAAGATTGTCTAGTTAATTGATAGACAATATTTCCTTAACCATTCCGTTTTTTGAATGGAAGAAAAAGAAAGAAAAATGCTCTTAGCTTACCTAGGGAAATGACATGCAAATGGGAATGAACAAATTCATTACTTCTAACTCAAGGACAATAAAAAAATCCTGCTGTAGAGTCTCCCACAGATTCATCATTCTAAAGTTGAATTGTGAAACTTGTTAAAGTATAGATGTGCAAAGCATTGCCAATATGTCAACCACCTTAATACCATCCAAACTTCTTGCAATCACTGCATTTTCTTCTGTAAAAGCTGTCAAGATTTCATCAAAAAGTCTTTTTATCTGGATAGTCTCCATACAGTTGTCTGGCTATTTTCACTCTCTGGTTTGCAACTTCTCCTACACCAGTTGTCATTTTTGTAACCTTTCCAACAGCAACTGTGCAGTCATGGGACCAAGATGTAGAATATCTCACTCAACAATCCTCCCACAAACCATCTGTTCCCAGAGACATCAACAACTGTTGGCATTGGGAGACTCTGCACATAATGGGGAAGAAATTGTTCAAAATGATAAAATGGAACTTTCTCAGAAATCTTAAATGCCAAACACAATAGGCAAATAATTGTCTGACATATAAGACCAATATTATGTAAATAAAATAATTCAAGCCTGGAAAAATAAAATAAAACAAATAAAAACTAAAAAGACCAAAACCTTTTCACCCTTCCATCAGATTTATACAAATTTTATATGAAAAAAATTTAAATTATAGTACTAAATCTCTGCAAAATCATGCAGTATGCAAAATAAAATCTCTACCAAAAATGTGAAAACATTCATAATATTGACTCCTCCAAACATAGCTATATATATTTATATATGTGTGTATATATGTTTATATACTTAGAAATATAAAATATATATACATATATGCATATGCATGTATACATATTCAGATACACATATACATATTTTGTATATGTTGTTCTTTGTTTCTCAACTTTCCATTCTCAATCCCCAACTTTATTTCCTGTCACAACTTTCTATAAGTAATTACAATTAAACACAGAGAAATCCCTTCCTAATTACAACAGTAATAGTAAAAATATTTTTTCTGTCCTTTTTAGTATTAAAGGGAAAAGATTAGCTTTCAGGACAAGCAGTGGCAGAAAAATTATTCACCAGTTCCTAATGTGTACTAATCCTCCATGAAAATATTTCTGGTCTTTTATTTAAAATGATCCACAGCAACACTTGGGCAAAAGCATGAATAAAACTTTAATGCCCTCCTGCATCTTGATTAGGAAGTCCTATTTTCCTTGTGTAATCAATGATCAACAATAATCCAAGGCAATTCAACTCACTTTCATGGGGCAACTGAATCATTCTGGAGTAATTCTGTAAGAAAATTGGTTTTAGAGTTAATTATGTGATTTTTTACATTTAATATGATTTGCAAAATAACTTCGCAAAGTATGCAGGAGAAATATTACCTCAATTTACAGAAAAGTATTAGGTGAGTCATTCACATACCTTAGAGAAAGCAGAAGCAGAACTTAGAATCCATGTTTTATAATTTCAAAAAACAGTTCAAATTCTATCCATAATTGTGTTTAATTTGATTTTTTGAAATAAAATTCATTATTTCTTAATTTTTTAAAGATTGCTTACATTGTATCATCTAGGTACATAGGTAATAAATGATTTGAATATAATATAAATTAAAACTACAAAGATATTTAAATGTTTACCTACGAAATGCTAAAATCTTAAAGCATCAGGGTCATATAAGTCAGGAAGCGCATCTGATGAGATTGATTAGTCTTATAGAAAGTATAATAGCAGAATGATATCATAAAGTTGAACTCTCATTTTGAAGACTGTTTCTAAAGATCTAAGATGCTACACAATATGAATTAATTCTGGAAAATAATTTATAGTCAAAATGCCTTTCATATCCACTCCCCTGTTTTTTAATGAATTATTTTGTGTTACTTCATCTTGGCTCCTAGTCTGTCAAATTTCATGTCATTAATGCCTAATAGCTAATGTTTTGGTCTATTTAAGGCCTAAAGCTTAAATGATTTGGGTTTGATGATTACCAAGCCTGTAATAGTGCTGTGCCTCCCTGTGGATCTCAGGTCTATGAACCAGAGTCAGAGCACGTTTTATCTTGTATGTATTATTCATCACTCTCATGCTCAGAGGGAATTTTCACAGACATGAAAGAATTTCAATTTTTCTTTTTCTGAGGAAACATTCATGTCCAATTGGACTAATTACTATAGCCAATTAACTCTCAATTACATGGGCAAAACAAATTGTGTCATTTAAAAAGGTATGATTGTCACTACAATAGTCGTTTTGTAAATGAGTTATTATGTTAGACTTAGAGAGTCTCTGTCAAAAGGCTGAGTAATTACTAATCTCCTACATGTTACCAAACTTCTCCAAAGTGATGTCAGACATGAGTATTTCAGACCACTATTCTCAACAAGAGGAGATTTTGCCCCACCAGGTGATAATCGGCATCTTCTGAAGATACTTTTGGGTACCACACTGGGGAGGGGTATTATTGCCATCTTGTAGATACAGGCCAGGGATGCTGCTAAACATCCCACAATGCACAAACAGCCTCTCACACATATAATTATTTAGCTCAAATGTTAATAGTGCTGAGGTAGAGACACCCGGACTAGACGGTATCATACATACAACGGCTACTAAAAATAAAACGTCTAATCATAATCCTGACCAATTTGCTTTAAATTTTAAAAGCTGAGAGAATAAGCTCAAATTAATTCCTCTCTTCCTTTACTATCTTTTTATTTTTTTCTATTTATTTCCATAATATGCACAGTTATATATTTTAGGTTAAGCTTTTACTTCTCTACTTTTCAACACATGAGAAATTAAAAAAATGGAAATTATTTCTCTTTTCAAATTGGGGACAGAGATTCAGAAAAGCCTACTATAGATTCAGGTCATATGAGTTTCAGTGAAATGTTCTCCTATTCTTCTCCACTGAAGTCGTTTGACTTAGAGAGAGAGAAATAAATAGATGGTAGATAGATGGATAGATAGAATAGCAAGAAGAGCTTGGATCCTAGAGTCAGATTCCCTAAGTGTGCATCCTGGTTTCACTACTTGCTGTGCAGCCTTCAACAAATAAATTAATTTTAGGAGCCTATGTTTTTAAATCTATATATTAATACAATAATTCGGGCTCAGCATGGTGGCTCTTGCCTGTAATGCTAGCATTTTGGGAGGTCACTGCAGGAAGATTGCTTGAGGCCAAGAGTTTGAGACCAGCCTCGGCAAAAATGAGATCCAGTCTCTACAGAAAGCAGCAAAATTAGCCAGGTGTGGTGGCATGCGCCTGTAGTCTCAGCTACTCAGAAGGCTGAGGCAGGAGAATTGCGTGAGCCCAGGAATTTGAGGTTGCAGTGACCTAAGATGATGCCACTGTACTCTAGCCAGGGCAAGAGAGACCCTGTCTCAAAACAAAACAAAATGAAACAAAAAAACAGAAATCTATATAATTAGGACAATAAAATATTACATACTTCATTAGGGTTGTACTTAAGATTAAACACACAATGTCATTAGAACAGTGCTTTACATATAATGTATCCAAAAATAGCAACCTTCATATATTTATTTATATTTTATCTCCAATAATAATGCCTTTAGAATATTGGGTAAAAAATTTGATTACTTATAACTATTTAATCTTTCCTGAAATGGTATAATGTCTGAAAATTACATGAGTGTTTTGAAGAGCTTCAAATGATAGACATATGTATATAATACCGATTCCTTGTAAAAATAATTCAATTCTCAAGTTATTTTTGATCATCATTGGAAATGAGGAATAAAAATGAAATGAATGTATCACCAGAAAATAACTAGATTTGCCAACCGTGATTTTTAATTTATATTTATTATTTTTGATCATTTGAAATGGAGAATGAAAATAAAATGTTTGTATCATCAGAAAAGAGCTGAATTGACCAGTGATGCTTTTTCAATTGTATGTATATATTAGTGTTTTTATGTTTCTAATCTGAATTGCCCAGGCTACAATAATTTATTTTGCCAGGTTTATAAAATGCTTTGGGTGGTTTTGATTGAAGTTACTCATTTTTTCGTCACTGTCATTGATCTAAAGCTTCCTACACTTTTCTTCTTCACGGTGACTTAAAAACATATCCTTGTCTTCAACTTTCTGCTTTAATCTTTCTTATCTTAAAATATCTTATCTCACCCTATTTGCGCTGGCTTGTTCCAAATGACTCTCACCTGAGGATTGCCCTGTGTTATTCACCACTAAGTGATTAAATTCAGCAGGCACAGGAGAGCTTATTTTTAGAGAGACTAATATTAAGAATTCTACACCATGAATTATTATATGCTCAACCTTTGACTGTTTAAGGATTGTTAAGAAAATTTTAACTCACAGTCCTTAATTTATATAATAATATAGCTATTAATAATCCTTACTATATAGTTGTATAATTAGTTGCATTTTAAATATGTAGTTATATAAAGAATGGTAAAAATTGTTGAGTAAATCTTTAGATTTTCCTTATATCAGCTCCAACGTTTAACATAAAGGATACTAGGATTGTGCAGTGGAGGTTTATACAAAGGGAGATTTGGAGTTTTTCTCTTTTAAACAAGAGAATCTTGTTAGAGTAAAATTAGTTCAGCATAAAAATCCAATCATTGGAAGAATTGTCTTCTAATACCCCCAGCCTTAAAATGGTATTAATTTCAAATGAGAGGGTTGGGGGTGAAGGAGTCATTGGTGACTCAGAGAGGGCAATTCAGTAGTGAGAAATAGTAGCTCTATCCTATGAGAATGGAAAAATATCACAATTAGGTTTGCTGGGCCACATTCTTGGTTTTTAAACATAATATCTACAAGAAAATAATACATTATTTTTTGAATGTTCAGATTTGTAGGGAAATAACCAGATACAAGAAGATAATAAAAGTAGATAAAGGACTATAAGTCAAATTGCTATTTTAATATATCAACAACAAAATCATACATTTTTCATCAAGATTTCTTATATAGAACTTTCTATACCATATGCTGGGTAACTGAGGAAGTTTCATAATCTTTTCTTAAAATACCAGATGCTAGGTTTTATGAATTAAGAAAGCAGGGTTTGAAATGTCTAATAATATACCTTGTTCTAAAATGGTATCATCTTCTATCAATATGAGATACCAATTGAGGGCTACAAATTGTGCACAACATTTTGCTTTCTTAGTTTGAACTCTTCTTTATTATTATTATTTTGTTTTACTTACCATGGTGTAGAAATATATTATTAGTCATTTTTTTCCTGGTTCCTATCACTCTGATACCTCTCATATACTCTCAAGCAATGGGTACTTTTAGAATCTTGGGTTAAACTTAAATGGTTTAACTGCATGTCTAAAAAAGATCAGCCTGATGCCTTGCAGAAAATGTGTCATTGGAGCTTGAAATGAAAACTCATCTTTTTTCCTTCATCTGCCTGTCCTTCTACTTCTATATAATCAGCTCAAGTGAACACAGCACAGGAAATAGATCAAGATACTGTTTCCTTCTCAACATTAACACACTGGTTGGCCTTAGGTAAATAAATCATTTATCTAGGCTTTTGTTTCTTCCCTCTCCAAATTGTACGTTATTTGTAAAATAATGTTACTCTTTCTGAGATCTAAATTTTAGAGACTACATAAATTAAATGCTTTTGAAAATCCTTTAGCTTTTTTAACTAGAAATTAAATAAACCACGACATTATGGATTAGAATTTGATGTGACTTAGCCTATGTTTGATTCATGAAGTTTTGCAGTGGAGCATTTAATACATTTTGGTAATGCTTTGATTTGCATATCTGGTATGTAGAACAGCCACTCAAATTTATGACAACTTTTTTAAGGTTCACTTTGGTCAAGAATTCCTAAAAGATGCAGCAGAGGTTCATAAAGTATCTTTGGGAATGCCAGAAAGATCAGTCAAAGCTTTGGAAAACTTTTGGAAAAATACAAGTTCATTTTCACTCTATTTGTTTCTAAGGTCAAACAAAGCTTACCAATTTTAAGCATCTTATACTTGAAGGCACCTAAAAAACTGTGACTCTGTAATATGCAAACTACAGATTTCTTGTTTTTCCTGTACTTTTTGCAGCAATAACAGCAACAAATGACCAGTGACTCATACAGAACATGATTTCTGTTAAGTTTTTTTGTTTATTTGTTTTTCTTTCTGTGAGACAGGGTCTCACCCTGTCACCTGGGCTAGAGTAAATTTTTGAGTCAACAGTATGGAAGCTATGAGAAGTGTGGTTTCAAAATTTGACTACAACTAATATCAAAGTATTCTAAGATTTAAAAAGATGAGGGTGCTCATTTGACCTATTTTATGGCATAGTTATGGGAGGATATGAGATTTGTCAGGCTAATATAGACCAAAACAAGAATCGTAACAAGAATCACTGGCTTTGTTGGGAGACAAATATCACTGTTATTAAGATGGTCTCCATTTTTTTCTCCCCCTTTGGCAGTTGAGCTCCAGTTTGATTATGGTACCAAATGAGCAAAAAATACTCTTAAATATTGAGAAAGCTAAGGAATATACCAAAGTCAACCTTTATAAGGAGAATGAACTTTATTCATATAGAAAATGCATTTTTTAAATGTAGCATGAAAAGCTATCATATGACAGATATTTTAGATCGTGATGTTTACCTAAAAGTTCCTATTAATACAACTGATTCTACTGTGCACAATTCTTAAACTCTCAGTGAGATTCTAGGAAGCTTGTTTCTCACAGTGGGCTGTTTCATCTTGTCCATTTCTGTATCTATTGTTTCTCCATCTACTTTTCCTTCAGCTCATTCTATGTGATTCCCATTCCTACTTTTAAATTTTGGGGGGGGCCTACAAATAACAGATCTGTTCTCTGCCCAATTCTGAATTCATTGAGAGATAATTTTTAAAATCTGGCAGAGGAATTTCGGCTTCTGTTAATGGTAAAGTAGCCTCTTGCAAATCATCCCTTCCCCAAACAAACAAGCAACAATAAAATCTGGACAAAATAGAAACAGTAAAAAAAATAAGCAAACTTCTATTTGAAGGCATCAGAGAGATACCAAGGAAGCCAGGACTTTTGAGGCCAGAATCTTGAAAACAAAGAAGCTCTTTGAGGTCAGCCTAACCCTACTTCTCTCTCATGGGATAATTCTTAAGTGACAAGAGTTGAAAGGCTAAGAAATTGGAGCAGAGAGTGACAGCTGAGATGAGGGTACTCTTGAGTTCAGCATCAGGCAGCCCCATGGGGCTTGGTCTTAAGAGTTATTGCTCTAAATCACAGATTGTATCATGTCACTCTCTTGCTCATAAACAATGGCAGCCTTCAAAGCTTTAGGTTAGTTTTAGGCCTTCCCCTTTATCCTAGATACTTCTAGGGCCCCCCATGAGCCAATTTTCTTGACTTAGACATTCTAGACACCCCAGTTGAAACCCCAGAAGTAGTCATGACATCATGTGTCAAAACATTAAGCTTATTTTGCTTATCTTTCTAAATTATGGCATGTAGGAGAAAGATGTTTTACCAAACTCCTCTCCATTTGGTGCACATCGTAATGAACTGAAAGTAAGAAGACAATTCTATTTAAGTATTTTTAGTTTCTATTAATATATTTTATTAATCCAAGAAAATTTACTCATATAATATGGAAGTTATCTAAATAAAAATCTCTTTCTGATACATTAAAAGTTTCCCTCATATTTTCCAGGCCATTTCTTTTATGTATTATCACCTCCACCTCCAGAATTCAGGTCAGTTTGCTATTTATTTAGAGCGACTAATTTGTCAACATGTGCTGATATTGTCGTCAAAATTGCTGAAAAATAGCAAAACTGAGTTTCTGCAGCCATAAATTATTTATTAAAAAGTCTAGGCTCCTTATAGGCACATAAACATATATTATAGTCTTAGCACATTTATCTTATATTGACCACTGTAAGAGTAAATATAAGTTTTGTAATGTATGATATCACTTATTATTTTTAGAGTTTCCTTTTATGCAAATAATATAATTATCTTCTATTCTCTTATACCACAGCTATCTCTTGTGGGGTTCTTAAGTCCTTATTAATATAATGTTAGAGGAACTATTGAAATTAAGAAATAAAATACTAAAACTTTTATATGTATTTTTGTCAAAATTGAATGAGGCACTTAAGCTTTGCTTATATTTAATATTAACACTAAGACCCTTAGTCAGATGTCGTGTATCAGATGGAGTAAGTCAAAATATTTAAAAAGGTCGTAATTGCTAAAGGATTTCTATGGCTACAGATAGTAAGCGCATTTGAGGTTAATCAGAATTTGAAAGACACCAAGCATTTAAAATAAATCCAGCTGCAACTTTCAAAAATTTGAGTATTTTTTTTCTCACTTGATCAGCTGCTGCAGAGATTAGGTTCTAGTTTCTGTATCCATACATAAGAATCTGCATTACAATTTCTGTTTCTGGAAATAGGGTGGAAACCAGAGAAATCTGCAGAGCATCTGATTAGGGCTGAAACACAATTAATTGGGTGGCTAGTAGATTGGAATTTAGTCATTTTAAGAATTAAATCTTGTGTGGCACAGCTGCCAAAAGCATCGTATATTTCACAGATTAGACAATGTTTAATTAATAGATTAAATGTAAGCCAAGTGAATCATAAACAGTATTCAGACTTGTATTTTGACTAGTCAAATAGAATGTATGGCAGGAAACTTAGGCTTATTTAAAAGGGAGTCATTCAATTTCAAGCTAACAAACATTTGCTGATTTTGGCTGTAAATCATTCCATTTGAGTCACCATCATTTTGATATATATCCACTATTTATTTGGCTCATCACATAATACTATTCGTGATACATAATAGAGGCTTTTATTTTGTGCAGAAATATTCTGTGATGGTATATTTGGAATATTTATTCAAAAATTCAATTCAGAAATATTTTCTAAATGAAAATTACAGAGGGTATATTTATGGGTATTTAACAAACAGCATGTATAATATTATGCCTTTTTTTTGTCTTAGTCAATAGATGATTCCTCTCTTACCATATGTTTGCATCCTACTTATTGAGAAGTACTGAGAAGCCCTGAGGATAATAACTACATTTCAACTTAGGACCAGTAGATGAATCACTGTCAACTTTTTATATTGGTCAGATCTCCCTGTCCTCCACAATGAGTGAGCTCTGTTAAAGGCATTTTAGGGTGATGATTAAGCACAATCTCTAAAAAGCCTTAAAATGGGAGGGTTAGTATTAAAAGCCATAGTCTCAAAACTTTAATTAACATTCATCATCTTTCTTCTCCACCACCTTTTCTAGATTTCTCCTCACCTTCAACCAATACTTCCACAGGTCTATGTTTCTTTCTGAAAGGTCTCATGAAACCTTCCTCAATGAGAGGTGAGGCCCTGTTACCTTGCCCTTTCTAGGACATGGCTGATGTAATAGCCTGCTTGTTTTTATTATCACACATAGAAGCATCAAGGGCTTCTTCTAGGAATTTCTTTTTTTTTTTTTTTTTTGAGACGAAGTCTCACTCTTTTGCCCGGGCTATAGTGAGTGCCGTGGCGTTAGCCTAGCTCACAGCTAGGCTCCTGGGCTCAAGCAATCCTTCTGCCTCAGCCTCCCGAGTAGCTGGGACTACAGGCATGCGCCACCATGCCCAGCTAGTTTTTTCTATATATTTTTAGTTATCCGATTAATTTCTTTCTATTTTTAGTAGAGACGGGGTCTCACTCTTGCTCAGGCTGGTTTCGAGTTCCTGAGCTCAAACAATCCGCCCACCTCGGCCTCCCAGAGTGCTAGGATTACAGGCGTGAGCCACCGCGCCCAGCCCGGAATTTCTTGAGTGTTGGACATATTTTTTGCTGATTCTATTATATCATAAGAACCCTCACTTCTCATGATCATGGTCTATTACTCCATCCCACTACAGTAACTCATTTTTTGCCTGCTTTTATATTGATATGACAGAGTAAAAGCTACAGCTGTAAGTTCGTTGGGATTTTATTAAGGACCTGATGGAAGTATACTCTTCTGAAGATTAAGAATTCTAATCCTATCTAGCCCAAAATCTTGGGGACAAGAATTACATAATACACAGTCACCAAGTGGGTCACTTGACTAGACAAGGAGTGGTTCCACTCCTCCTTTCACCTTTGTTATTTAGACCCATGTAATCCACCTGTTGGGAACACAGCACTATATAACAGTCATTATTTCAAAGTATGTAGCTTTTAAGAAGATATTCTTGTTCTTTCAGGTCAGGAACTACTCAGTAATGCAGTATATTGTAGGACCGATGTATCTCATGGTCATATACTCATTGTCAAACTCTTTTTGGTTTAAATATGTCCTTTGGTCCTAGATAATACCAGAAGAAACACATGCTAGTAAAATCAAAACTTCTGAAAGTCTCTGTATAGATGTGCAAAAAAGGCACTGAGGGTAGAGATAACAAACCCATATCTAGATACAAATCAAATTTCACAAATGACAGACCCCTCTCCCCTCCATGGAGTAGGAACTTAGACAATCAGCTTTCCACTGAGTGGCACCACATCAAGGCTCAGCATCTGTCACAAATTCAGCAATGTCAGTAAGTAAAGCAGTCTTAATGAGAGAGGTCCCATGTTACTGGGCTCATGAATAGACTCTGCCTTGCTGCCATTTCTATTTCATTCATAGGTCCATTGCACAAGTACTGAAATGGCTGATGACAAATCGTGTCTAACCAAGATGAGTCATCTTGTTTACCTAGTTTTTAAGTGCCTCTCTTAACATGAGACAAAAAAAACCCTGCATTTATATCCACTCCTATATGTCCATCAGCATGCCACTTCTCTCAAGCTCTTACTTAGCCTCTTACCTTTCTCTCTTGCTCCTTTCAGACCGCTGACTAATAAAACAAACCATTTACCACTTTTCAAGATTTCGAGTGCACTCTTGCCTTTCATAACTTCTCCCATGTTACTAAGGTGATAACCATGTTTACTCCTCACACTTCAGCTTTTTTGGAAGCTTCACCTCTTGTCACTGTCCTCATAGTTATATCTGAATGTACTTCTGGTACAGTGGAGGACCACTTTCAGCTTGCACCAACATATGGAGTGAGCCATCGACAATTGCTGTTTTAGTACGTACCTATAAATGTATTGATCTTTGTGTAAACCTTTCATCTTCATAAATAAAATACAACCAAATAAAATATAATTTGAATTAAATATAGGAATCTGGGTAAAAGAAAAAGAATAGCAAAAAGAAAGGGTCTGGAATAAAATTTTGTTCACAAAATCAGACTGTGAAGTTTGGTGCACTGAAAAGATACAGGAATTGAGTTTTGCTGCTGAGATGAAAGAGCACATATAATGGCTTTTCTTTGTAAAATATATTTCTCTTCAATGATACTAACCTTGTGAAGCATTTCTTACTATCTTCTATGGTTTGCATGTATGTGTTTTTCTTAGATTCATATGTTGGAACTTAAATCCCAAAGTGATAGTATTAAGAGGTGGAACCTTTAGGAGGTGATTAGGCATGAGGGCTCGGCCCCCATGAAGGGATTGATGAACTTATACAAGGACTTGAGGGAACTAGCTAGTCCTTTTTTTGTCTTTCTATCCTTTCTACCATGTGAGAGGACAAAGTGTTTGCCCCCTCAAGAGTATGCAACAACAAGGTACCGTCTTGGAAGCAGAGACCAGACACACAGCAGACACTGAATCTGCCAGCAGCTTGATCTTGTACTCTCCAGCCTCCACAACTGTGAGCAATAAGTTAAGAAGTTTAGAAATTACCCAGTCTCATGTATGCTGCTATAGAAGCACAAAATGACTAAGCCATCATTCCATATATAATCAAAAAAAGAAAGAGAGAAGAGAAAAAAGTAGTAAACTAAATTAAGATATTAAAGACCTGGCTGAAAGTTAATAAAAATAACAAATAAACATATAAGCAAAATCTGGTTCTTTGAAAGAAATAAATGTAATTAATAAAACCCTAGCCATACTAGCCAAGAAAAGTGAGAGCAGACAAAAAATACCAATATCAAAAATAAAAAAATGAGGCATCACTTCTTAGCCCAAGGACTTTAAAAGGAGTGATAACTAAATATATTATAATGTAGTATCCTGAATAGGATCTTGGAACAGAAAAAGGATATTGGGTAAAAAGTAAGGAAATATGAATACAGTATGGACTTTAGTTAATAATAACGTATGTATCAATATTTTTTCACTAATTGTGACAAATGAACGATAGTAATGTAAGCTGTCAATAATAGGAAAATTTAGGCGTAAAAAGTATGTAAACTCTATACTCTTTTTACAGTTTTTCTCAAAATCTAAAAATATTTTCAAATAAATGTTTCTTTTAAAAAATAAAAGCATCCAAATTGGAAAAGAGGAAGTCTAATTATCCCTGTTTCCTAATGATATGATTTTATATTTGGATAAACCTAAAGACTCCACCAATAAAACTCTTAGATTTAATAAATGAATTCGGTAAAGTAGCAGGATACAAAATCAACATACAAACATTAGTAGCATTTCTATACACCAATGATGATCTAGCTGAGAAAGAAATCAAAAAGGTGGTCTCATTCACAATAGCTACAACAACAACAACAACAACAACAACAAATATCTAGGAATAGTTTAATCAAGAAAGTGAAAGATCTCTAGAAGGAAAACTACAAAACACTGATGAAAGAAATTGTAGATGACACACAAGTGGAAAAGCATCCCAGGACCATGGATCAGAAGAATATTGTTAAAATGACCATACTGCTCAAAGCAATTTAGAGATTTAATGCAATCCTTATAAAAATACCGATGTCGTTTTTTACAGAATTAGAAAAAAAATCCTAAAATTCATTGGGAACCAAAAATGAGCACAAATAGGCAAAGCAACGCTGAGCAAAAAGACCAAAGCTGAAGGCATCACATTATATTACAAAGACTTCAAATTATATTACAAGGCTGTAGTAACCAAAACAGCATGGCACTGGTATAAAAACTGACATATGTGTCAATGGAACAGAATAAAGAACCCAGAAATAAAGCCAGATAATTACAGCCAACTGATCTTCAGCAAAATCAGCAAGAACAAACATTGGGGGAAAGGCACCCTCTTCAATAAATGGTGTTGGAAAAATTGGATAGCCATGTGCAGAAGAATGAAACTGAACCCATATCTCTCACGACATGCAAAAATTAACTCAAAGTGGATTAAAAGCTTAATCCTAAAACCTCAAACTATAAAAATACTAGAAGAAAACCAGGAAAATCTCTTCTGAACATTGGTTTAGGCAAAGAAGTTTTGCCTAAGACCTCAAAAGCATAGCCAACAAAAACAAAAAAACAGACAAATGGATTTAATTTAACTATAAAGCTTCTGCATAGCAAACAAAATAATAAAACAAATAATAATAATTATCAATAGAATGAAGAAACAAACTGTTGAATGGGAGAAAATATTTACACACTCTTCATGTGACAGAGAATCAGCACCTAGAATATACAAGGAACTCAAAACAACTCAACAACAAAAAACAAAAAATCCCATTACAAAGTGGGCAAAGGACATGAATAGACATTTTTCAAGAGAAGACATACAAAATGGCCAACAGGTTCATGACAAAACACTCAATGTCACAATCATCAGAGAAATGGAAATCAAAATCAAAATGAGATATCATCTTACCCCAGTCAGAATGGCTATTATTAAAAAAAAAAAAAGATATTAGAGAAAAGGGAACTCTTATACATTGTTGGTGGGAATATAAATTAATAAGCCTCCATGGAAAACAGTATAGAGATTTCTCAAACAACTAAAAATAAAACTATTATATTATGCTATCCAGCAATCCCACTACTGGGTATCTACGCCCCCCCAAAAAATATATCAATATATCAAAAAGATACTTGCATTTGTATGTTTATCACAGCACTATTCACAATAGCAAAGATATGGAATCAACCTAAGTATCCCTCAATGGGTGGATGGATAAAGAAAATGTGGCATATACACACAATGGAATACTATTCAGCCATTTGCAACAACATTGTTGGATCGGAGGTCATTTTCTCAAGTAAAACAAGCCAGGCACAGACAGACAAATATCACATGTTCCCACTCATAAGTGGGTGCTAAAAAATGTGTTCACATGGATGTAGAGAGTGGAATGATAAATAATGTAGACTTGGAAGGGTGAGGAGGTGGGAAGGGGTGGGAGTAGGAGGATGATGGTGAGAAATTGGTTAGTGGGTACAATGTATGTTATTTGGGTGATGGATACCATAAAAACCCTGACTTGACCACTATGCAATCAATGCATATAACAAAATTGCACATGTGCCCTATAAATTTGTACAAATAAAAAGGAAAAAAAAGACAACTCAAATAAAAAAGTAATCATATTAGTTCAAGATTAAGAGGGGAAATAATAGGATATATTTTGCAAATAAGATTATTAAAAAGACATTAAAGATAGTATTTCAGAATAATGAGAGATAAAGTAAGAGATTGAAAATGAATAGAGAAATAATTGACTTTATATACAAAGATAAGGTAAACATTTGAAAATGAAAGCTACAAGATAAAAATTTGAACGTAATAACAACTCTGGAAAGAGGAGATAGTTGTGGGAAGCTGAGAAATGGGAAGCTAAAAGTTTAGTAAAGGATAAACTTACGTAGAAATTGAAAATAGTTTTTATCTCAGGAGCAACAAGAGATATGTTGAAATAAGCATATTCATATCAAACCAGAAAACAAAGGAAAATGAGTCATGGGGAATGAATAGGGGGAAAAATCCATGTAGAAATAAACTGAATGTTCTAGTGACATCGATCTTATGCAGTAAGTTTGAAGTGGACTATGTCTTAGAACATGAAATCCATTATGGCTGAGAACCTCGGAACAGAGGACTCTTTTTATATTTCTCTCTTGCCTGTAGTTTATACTTGTTTCTTAAATTCCTGGAGTTGAGCTAAACTTGCCAAAGTTCTTTGCTTCTGTACTGCACATAAAGTTGAACAGTGATAAAAGGTGGTGGGTGGGAGTGTCTAAAAACATTATGCATCTCTCTGTGCTGTTAAAATGAAAAGTAAACTGAAAAAAAGAAAAGAAAGGGAAAAGAACTTTAATGTGTAAATGTATACTTAAAAGTTTAGATCTGGCATTTCTTGAAAATAACATTATATAAAAAATTAGGTGACTGAATATATTTCAATCACAAATGCTATATTCTATCTTGAAGATAAGAATTAACTAGAACCATTAAATTTATACATATCTTTGGTTGAATAATATAATTATTCCAAATATATATTACAGCACATACATTCCTTTATGGTCTTCTAATAATTGAAAATATTCAGAAGGAAATGTTCATTTTGAATAATCTGATTCATTTTTCAGACTTTTTTTTTGTCTTTACATTTATACTGAACTGTCTTCAAATGTTTTAATAAACTTATAGAGAAGTGAAAAATATTTTATAAAACAAATGCATCTTTCTCTGAGCTTAATCATCAATACAACTCCTTTCCTCAACAAATGCTTTCAAGTCCAAGTACTCCCAGAGGCAAAATTCTAAAAAAAAAGGCAATGGAAACCAGAGTATCCATTATGCATCTAAATACTTTAATAATGAATTAACTTAGAACATTTTTTTCCTTTCCTTCATCATATAATACAGCACTTGTTTGGAAGAAATAGAAAGAACTAAATATTTTATGCAAATATAAAAATAATATTTGAAATAAATGTTTGAAATATTTGTTTTATAGGAGTTTAGTTTTACAGTGAATACTTGAAATTTTTGAAAGTTATTTTTATTAAAAAGCAAAATATTCATTTGTGTATGATTCAAAAAGTATATCAATATTTTCATTTGACAATTTAAATTAAGAGTATTCTTTCACATATTCTATTTTTTATTAATATTGACTACTTTCAGCATTTGGAGTAGGATTTATGACTGAGAACAGCTTTGAGAAATGAAGAAAATTAGGATTCGAAAGAAAATAGCTGCACGCTTTTACATACGAGAAATTTGTTCATTATAATTACGAGGAAAATTTGCGATAATTGAAGTAACGTTAAAATTTCTTTTTGAAATGAGTGTCCTTTGTTATTGAACAACTTAAAAGAACTGTAGTTTTCTTCAAACATCTTACAATTCCTTTTAATACAACATATATATTGAATTTTCCCCACTTCCAACTAGGTTCTATTTTAATCTGCTGACATATTAAAGAATTTTTTAAGTCACAAAGTGATATTACCTTGAAGCTATAAGAAACAATCCAGTGTCCACATAAGTAAATTTCTCTTTTTACATAAGAAAATAGAAATAAATTATTAGGCCAATTTCACAAAGCTAGCTATTAATAATAGCTGAGTCAGAATCAGTAATCCAGATGAGTTATCCTTTAATTACATTATATATATATATATATACGCACACACATTATATATATACAAAATGGATAAATATTTCCAGTTTACAAATGTGCATTCTCCACTGGAATTTTTAAGTAACCACAAAGTAATTCTACTCCTGATTTATATTTAAGAAAATATGACTATATTTATGATTTTCGAAGACAGCACACACAAAAGAAAAGATGATTATTACCTGTTTATCTCTTCAGTTGGTAGCATGTCCTAGGTCCCCTAAACAGGAAAAAGTGAGAATTTCATTGATCACACATTTTATACAAAAATTCAAAACATGAAGCCCACAGGCATGTGCACACTCACACATAGACAGCACATGTACATATGATGTATGTAAACTGTAATACAATTTTAAAAGTATAATTTGTATGTAAATAAATGTTAAAGATGCATGAAAAATAGAAAAGAGAAAGATATGGGTAAAAATATTAATAGTCAAATATTGATTATAAGGTAATGTATTAAGTTCCTTTCCCATTTTTTCCCTGAAAAACTCATCTATATTTTCTCTAATTTTTCTATAATAAACATTTTTACCTAGTGAAACTTTTTAAAAGTAAAAATCATAAAAATATCAAAACATATTTCTAAGCATATTTAAATATTTCTTTGTGAAAGCAAATTTAAATCATGTCTTTCAAAAGTAAAGCATGTTTAACTAGTGGCATATTTTAAAATATTTTTTCAAAATAATAGGAAAAATAGTAAAGGTTTACAAATATTTAGGTTTCATTGGTGTTAATTTTTCAAATCCTTAAAAGTATCAAAGCATAGTAGTCCATTCTGAAATGCTTTGTTTTCAATCATTTTTATAATTTTTCACTAGCAGATAGATGTGTGAAAATTGAAATAAGTAAAACACATATAAAAGCTCTATCACCTATTTCCTATAGGAAAATAACTCATCACCTGACTCTAATTTGCATTTATTTTGCATCTTTTCACCTACAGCTGCTTTTAAAATCAATCTATAAAATTCTTTGAATAGGAAAATATTTAGTCATGTAGAAAAAAATATTACTTTTTCCTTTTCAAATTCTACACATCTGTTATTTTGTTAGGTTTTTTCCCAGAAGAATTATTGTCTATTAATGAAGTGACCTGAATTGGGAATTAGGAAGAAAATAAACAAAATTAAGGAAAACCACAGACAACATTTAAAAAATAAAATGAAGGCATGGAGGAGAGGGGAAAAAAGAAATAAAGGAGACGGCTTCCTAAAAAGACTTAAGGGTATAGCAAAATGGTATCTACACAAAGGCATGAGAGGAGGATAAGTTATACAATGAGCCATATAGAGATAATTAATCGCCAGCTTTTACCCTCAAAAGCTGGGTAAGGTGACCTTCTTATTCCTTACAGTAAAGATTCAAATAAAAAATGTTCATTACTAGGTATCTACCCAAAGGAAAAAAAGACATTCTATTAAAAAGACATCTGTACTAGAATGTTTATAGCAGCTCAATTCACAATTGCAAAGATGTGGTAACAACCCAAGTGCCCATCAATACACGAGTGGATTAATAAAATGTCGTATGTATATACCATGGAGTTCTACTCAGCCACAAAAAACAATGGTGATCTAGCACCTCTTGTATTATCCTGGATAGAGCTGAAGCCCATTCCACTAAGTGAAGTATCCCAAGAATGGAAAAACAATCACCACATGTCCTCACCATCAAATTGGTATTCATTGATTAACACTTAAGTACACATATAGTAATAACATTCATCGGGTGTAGGACAGGTTGGAGAGGAGAGGATGGGATGGGTGTATTCACACCTAATGAGTATAGTGTACACCGTCTAGGGGATGGACACACTTGAAGCTCTGACTCAGGTGGAGCAAAGGCAATATATGTAACCTAAACATTTATATCCCCATAATATGTTCCATTTGATTTGGTTTGCAGAATGAGTCAGCAAGGTATAATGGAAAAAACACACTCTTGTCTGACTTTGGGTAAATTATTTAGCCTCTGTGGGCCCCATTTTTAAAAAACATAGGAAGGTGTTTAAAAAAGTGTCTACTGGAGGCTTGTTAAATGGATGAATACTTTTAAGTTAGTATTTGAGCCTATTGAGGGCAGGCACTCTGTTTCACGTGACTTTCTGTTCCTAGCACCTAACCCACAGTCTGGTCTGGTGCAGGTAGATACTTGATAAATATCTATTTCTTTCTATATAAATAAAGCTTTTCGAAGCAGTCCCTTGATTTTGATTTTGAGGCATACTGGAAAGTAAATATGTTAGAATCATACAGACAGGAGTTTTAATTCCAGCTACAGACTTCCGAATTATGTGACATTAAGCAAGTAATTTGATCTTCATTTGCCTGGGTCATCAGATGGATATTTAAAAGGAAAATAAACAATAAAACAGGAACAAAAAAAAAGGCCTTTCTACCTCACACCATTGTTGAAATATATTAAAAAAAATAATGTTTATTGTATGCCTAGCGTTTCTTTTCTTTACTTGATCAAGTCAGATTTTGCTATTTTTATCTCTGAGTCTGATTATCATGCTGATTCTGTTTCCAAAGGAAAAGCAGCCCCTTCCCTCCCCTGAAGAACCACAGAAGGTGCTGTGGTCACAATAGGCTAATAGGGCTAATCCATAATTTGCACCTCTCTAGGTCCTCTCTTGGCTTGTGAAACAGGCTGCAGATTCCAAGTCATGAAAAGCAAAGCCTGCTGTTTAGGAAAAAAATAAAACAGCCATAACAAAAACTGCCCTTTTTTTCTCACATTAACTATATTAATTGCTGTTGCTCTGCTCTCCATTTTGTCAATCTTATCTGCAGTTATTCCTGGGATTGCTTTTGCACCTATAATAAACATGGGCCTCAATGTCTGGCCTTCTTCTCTCTTCTCTTTACATTCCTTCGTGTGGATAAGAGTTTATACGTTTCATATCTTGACTGGTTTTTCCATTGCTTGTCACAAATCTGCAGCAGTCTTCCAAACAGCCTTGCCAAAATGTACTGGAAAACAGGGACTCATTGAGTGATACTGGAATTACTAGCTCAAATCTAAATCTCTAGCACTTCCATTCTCCTTTGAGCAAGTCTGCCCTGCTAGGAACAAAAGAAGCATAGGCTGAGCTTTAAGTGAAACACATTCAGAGACCTAGAACAGTGGCTGGCTAACTGCAAGAAACTGAAAGACGCATTTACAATTGGGGTTTGCTTTGCATTTTAATTTATAGCTTTTCTGCTTTTGCAAATTTGATCCAAAGGGAGAGCCGCAGGAATCCTCTCAATGTCCCTGCCCATTGGAGGGGAGTGGAGTGGGGAGGATAGATGTTAAGCAGTTCTGCAATCTAGCTCAATTTAGAGAGGAAACAGAGACAATGTGATCCACACTAGTGCACCAAATGTTCTCATCTGAGCTCTTTGTAATCACTTTACCTATTATCTGCATGAAAGGATCAAACACAAGATATTTAGAGATGCTTTTCAAAGAGAAGAGGAAATAAAGCCATAAAATAAGGTGAATTAATGTGGGAAAAAATATTATGCTAAATGCATTCTCAGAACAGGAAAGAAAATTGAAATAAGTAGGTAAAATACATATAAAAGGTAACTTCAGAATACAAAATTTCAGAATAAGCATATTAGCAGAAGCATACACAATGCAGGCACAATGTTTCTATCCTGAATGCATTATTGCTATAAAGTGAAACACAGTAAGACATTGTTGTTACCATGTCCTTTTAGCAATGAATTTTATGATATCATCTTTTTTAGTGGAAATCTTTCTAATTATATAGATGGAATGAATATTTATGCTTGTCTGCTACGTTCCAGGTAGAAGGGTATGATAGCACATTCCCTGCTGTTTCAAAGTAAGCTACGAGCTTACTGTCTTTCAATCTCAGAACTACACAGAACATACTGATGTAAACAACAAAACAGTCTTCCATAAGGGACACAGATATTTCTTAGGTAAAAAGGAAATTAAGATTAATGAGGTAATAATAGCTGCCTTAGTGTACAGTCAACAGTTCCCTGTGGGCATTGTATACCTCTTTCGTAGTTTATATATGGCTTCATTTTGAGAAAAAAATATTATTTACCATAGAATCGTTTTCCACACAACCTGTTATTGTCACCTATAGATCACTGGTAGCCTGTCATTGTGTGTTTCTTTTTACTTAAATAAATGAACCTAATATGTATATGATTCTGCTTTTTTCCTCTGGTTCAGTATTAAATCAAGAGCAATAAATACATGTAAGAAAAAAACTTACTAGATATATGGGGTTTTTAATTTCTAACCCATCTGAGGTTTAAAATACAATTTAAATATTCTAATAACATGAATAAATATTTAGAATTTTAGATATGATTACAGAAAAATAGTCACATTAACAGATTGCCTTTCTTATAGCTGTGTAATCATAGTTTTGCCATTCTTAAATGTTTTGTTGAAATTATTTCCTTTTTAACACATTTAAATAAGTCAGCTGAGAAAAGTATTGTAATGTGTGTGAGAGGAGGGAAGGAAAGCTTGTGGAAGAGATAGTGGTTCTCAACAAAATATCAAAACTAAGGATAACTGCAAATTGAAGATTTTCCTTAAAAATGAATCAACTTGACTTCTATGTGTTGTTTATGCTGACTAATTGAATTTTCAAAATTTCAGAGGAATGATATCATGATATTATGTTTTATAAATTGGCTGAAATTATAAATGTTAGTTCAGGCAATCATTTCCTAAAAACTTAGACATCTATTGTAGATTTGGATGAATCATTTCAAAATTTATTAGCACTAAACAGAAAGAAAGGAATTCAGGATTCAAAGTGATGAGTTTTCTTACCCACAAGAAACTAAAGAAGAGAGTCCTTGAGGTTAGAGGTAGCAAGATGGAATTGCTTCTCTTGGAATAGAGAACTAAAAAATGAATATACATTTTCATTGTTTTTTCCTTCTAATATTGTGCAGTGGTAGTTGTATGTTTGGGAAGCAAAACAAGATCACAAATGATTTCCATTTTTATCCTCTCAAACTTCCTTTTCTATAATTGTCTTCTTCATTTATACAATATGATTCCTTCCATTCTCCTTTATAAGTATAAAGGGTAATGAATAATGCACATATGTAAATAGCCTTTCTTTTTGTTTTGGGAAAATCAACTTGTGTGTATGTATGTGCATGTGTGTGTGTGTATTTTGTTAGATTATTTTTAGAAATTAAAGAAATCACCAAGCACATGCCTTCTACATAAATATTGTGACTCCATTTTATTTTCTTTCAGTTCTCTTCAAAATTCAAATGAATTACTAAAGTTCAAAAACAATCTAATCACTATCCTATGTCTAAACTATGCCCTGTGTTATTCACCATCTCTTTCTTTATTCCCCCAAATAATACCCCTGCTTTTCCCAGGCTAACTTCTCTCCTAAGTTTTATGAAACCCATTTCCATCTCTTCTTTGGAACTTTTTATATACTATTCGTGAATGGTTGTACTGCTCTCATCCTTCTCTGATCACTATTTAACTCATACTTTTTTATTCCCTTTAATATCTCAAAGAAGTCTAACTTTCTCAACCATTCTATTGATGAGTCCAGAGTAAATCACTAAATTCCCATAGATCACTTATTTGATATGTCACTCATACTACTTTGCATGTTTCTCTTTCTTCTTATTTTTATCAAATGCATTTCAGTGCTCCCTTGAGCAGAAGACCCATCTTCAAAAAATGAACTACTAAGTTAGAAAATTGCTGGTTCTGCTGCTTATTATTTTAGATACATGGTAATTAGCAGCTCTTAACTTCAATTTTCCCACTGAAAAAATTTAAAAAAAAATCTCAGAACATTATGGTGAGAATAAAGTAATTTATGTAAATAGGTTAGCCAATTTGTAGGTGGCAAAAAGTTACCAAGATGTATAGGTTCTCTTTCCTCTACTTTTGTATACCTAAAGAGTATTTAGCATATCTAGCAGAGTGAATTCTACTTAACCATGTTTGAAAAGTCCTGGTAATAATGAAAATACTAATGTTCTCATGTCAGATTGATATTTTACATTTACCATTTTGCTCACCTATCTTAAGAAGGACAATACAATTTATTCTAAATTTTTAAGTTAATGGCAAGTATGAATATCAAAGACCACTCAAAAATTTATAATAATTAGGGCTATGTCTTTGTATATGAATAATGGTAAACTGAAACTTGTTTTTGTTAATATACAATTTTTCAAGCAAAATACCAAAACCATAATGACAATGTAGTGTTGGAAAGACTATAATCCTATAAACCTCGGTATCTCTCTTAACTCTTTTCTAAACTCAATTTCCACATTTGAAATAAATAATATTGCCTCTCATTCTGATACAAGCCACCAATTAAATAGAGCCATCTTTGTGTGAGTGTGTGTGTGTGTGTGTGTGTGTGTGTGTTGTGTATCTGGTATGATCCTTTGGGAAAGAAAGAAAGAATTTCATTTAAATAAAATAAAATCTTTAACCATCTTTTTCTCCTAGATTATAATTATATTAACACATTAACAAAAAATTATTTATGCAAGGAAAGTTGAAGATAAAAGGGTCAGAAAGAAATCAGCCTTTACTTTTGAAAGTCATATGGACTTATTATTAAGTGATGTAATAATTCAAAGCAATGCCACAAAATCATGATTTAATTCAATCGTTTTCATACACAACTCCAACCCAAGTATATTCATGTTATCGACTTGTAACCCTTTCTGTGAATCAGTTTTATTTGAATCCCTCCTGAATATCTACTTCATGAGAAATAGACTCTGCTACCTTCCAGGCAGGGTGGCTAGGGAGAGGGTTATCCTGTCAAAACAAGTGAGGGCATCAAGGGGCAGCACATGGTGTAGGATTCAGTGAAAATTATGTAAGAGCAGTCAAATCCCTCGTGCTCAGAGAAAACAGCAAAGTGTTGCAAGGGGTCTAGACACAATAAAAAGAAGACTATTGGGCTGTGAGTCCTAGATAATACATGTAAATAGTGAGGAGAAGCAAGTCAAGAATAATACCTTACAACCATTCTTTTTGAAAGAATTGGTTAGTTGAGACACTATGCTTCT
The DNA here is from genome assembly GCA_963574695.1 of Propithecus perrieri. Lineage (NCBI taxonomy): Eukaryota > Metazoa > Chordata > Mammalia > Primates > Indriidae > Propithecus > Propithecus perrieri. The sequence continues at coordinate 83,714 of CAUYRB010010306.1, forward strand.
TTATGGATTTTAAAAGCCAGTTGTAATACATTCAGAGAAATATATTTTACCTTTTTAAACACCATTTTGTAAGTTGTTTTCCTTCTCCCCAAAATAATCAAGTGTTATCCTTTAGGTCTAGATTTAAAGTGTTTTTCTAACTAAAGGAATACTTTATTTTAATTAATTGGGTTAAGAGACATCTAAAAGAATGACTGAACTCAAATTAGGTTATGTGAACTAGGATTACATAGTACTATTATGAATTTATAAAAAGTTCTCTCTATAGTCTGCTTGGAAAAATACTATTCATCCCTTAAATGCTGCTCAAACAACACTACTGCATTGTTGCTTCTGTGAGATCTATTCACCCCTTCAGAAGAATGATCAGTCTCTTCTATGAATCATTTCTATGCCTTGTGTACCAATCCATGACTACATTACTGTGGACACATATTTTTAAAATTATTATTTCCTTGTCAATTTTCTACTCTAGTGTTAGATCCTGTGGAGTAGTGTATTTTTCATCATTATGATCTCAGTGCCAAGTAAAGAGTTTGCTAAATGATATGTGTCCAATAACTTATTTTCACTGTATTGAAAATGATAATGGATCAGGTTGTTGATTAGTTTCTGGAATTTGGACGTGGAGACACTTTTCACAAAAAAAGTGGACATCATGCATCTCTTCAACTATGAGAAGATTTGGCTACAATGGGATCCTCTTTCCTGCAGACCAACAATTAGTTGGAGTTGATACATTAAATGGCACATCTCTTCGGTTTGCCACAACCCTTACTGGTTCCCTTTGCCTCATTTCTGCTCCTGCCTGGCCCTTGTAGATATGTGATTTATAATCCGTGGACCACACCCCGTATTCTTTTATATTTGTCTCCCCAAATATTACCTCTGCTAAACGCAAACATACCACACCCACTCCGCTATATTTCTACTCCTGATTTCCTCATTAATCTGAAAAAAATATGAGTAAAATTATAACTTTTAATTTTTTCTTTAGTTTCTTCATTAAATCAAGTTTTCAAAAGTATATTTTGTGTTTTGAATTGCAACAACTTAAACGTTGCTTCAAGTCTTTAGGAAACATGGGAGAGCATTATATACACAAAGAACAAGCTGGTACAGAGAAGGGTTAAATTTTGTAATTCAAGGTCAATGTGTCTCATAAAACATCAGTCTTTAAGTTGAAACTGTTAGCTCTGAGGAGGTAATAGCTGACAGAACCAAAAAGGTTATCTTTGTCATAGATGTTCAACCACCATCATCTTTAACTTTAAATGTATAAATGGTTTCAGAAAAAAAATTTCAAAGCGGTAAAATAGAAGGCAGTGGGATAGATTCAGGGAGCAAATTTCTCAAAAAGTCTTTAAAACGGAAAAGAAAAGAAAAGAAAAAATTAGGTGATGGTACTAAATCTTCAAAAATGACTTATTAAAGATGTCTGTAACAATTGCCTCTGAAAAGTTCTTTCAGTTTCATGCCTCTGAAGGTATTTTCTTACTGTCTGATTTGATATAATAAAAATAAGTGAAGTATAAAGTTTAGGACTTTATACTGAAAGCTATGATGTTCTAACATATTAAAAATGACTGTGCAAGGCAGATTATTCAGTTGTACTATTAAAATGAGCCACTTTAGAAAACTGAGAATATAAAAATTTTCTTCCACAGTTAAATTTCTCCAAAAGGAATTCAAAAATAGCACTGCTTGTTGATTGAACTTTTAGATGGGTAATTTGCCTAGATGGTCCCAAAAGTCTAAATAATTTCTTCTGGAAAGAATAAGTTTAATTTAGTAAATATGGTGTTCTTATGTTAAAGAACCAAGCATCGAAAGTATGGCTGTAATTCTATCATTTCTATAAGAAAATTATATTTTCTTGTTTGATTTTGATTTTTAGCACATTTAAAAGGACAAAAACCTATTTAAAATAACCACGAAATTATTTCAGACATCTAGAATTGTTTCTGCCTGAGAGGAGTTGAAAATATTTTTTTCTTCCGACAGGCAGAATAGTGAAGAAGTTAAAAGGATAGAGAAAATCTGCCTGGGTTCAAAATCTGGGTCCTACACCTATACCCTGTGTAACTTGGGTTTGTTATCTCTGGGCTTCATTTCTTCATCTGCAAAATGAGAATGATAATAGTGCCAAAGACTTTGAACATGAGAATCAGATAAACAAATGCATACAAAATGCTGAGATTAGTGCAAGAACAAGTATGCACTAAATAATTGTTAGCTGGTATTATTTAAAAATGATTTAATACGTTTAGACTTTATAATAAATAGCTTATTTTCAAATTTATCCACAATTATACTGAATGTTTTAAAGTCTGAATTTCTGCAATTAAATTTTGAAAAAAAACCCCTACTCATCTCATCTAGACATGGAAATCTGCTGGTGGATGAAACTCAGGTAGTAGAGTTGGGGAAAAGGAAAGCAGATAAAATAGCAATTGACAAATTATTCCCTCCTGATACAAAAAAAAAAAAATTGTTCGAGGAGACAGTGAATGTATAACAAAGACACCATATAATATAGTACATATCAATGTGTTATCAATAGAATGGTTCTTTATTTATATGAATTAGAGTAAAAACATATGATAAACTTTTTTGATTATTTGATTTACTATCACATGTAAAGAGACATTACAGTTTATGTATGTTAGCATGATTTCAAAGCCTCAAAGATAAATGTTATGGGTGGATAATTTATTGTTGACATCATTTTCCTTGTACTTTTTTGTTTATATCTCAGTATTATATGACTATTTAAATTTCACGATGGCAACTATATTTACAGATAATTTGAAGCCTGGATATGTTTAATAAAATACAGATTTGCATTGGCACTCTTTTTGCAAGTAAAATGATTTTACATTGGTTATTTCTGCGCTAAAGATTGATACAAATAAATTCTAAACTATTACTGATTCAGTAGGATGAAACAAACTAAAAAAACAACATTATAGTGGCAGGAAAAGATGGGACAATTATTTATGATCAAGCCAGGTTTTCCAGAGAATGAGCTCATCTCAGTAGTACATAAAAGCAATTCATTTAAATAGAATACAATAAATAGGCTGAACCCTCTTAAAACTTTGGAATCTGTTATTCCTCTCCAGAAAATGACAAGCACAATTCAGAGATAATTGGGAAATGAAAATAAGTAATCAGAGATTTATTCCTAAAATATGGCTTAATTATTGCATTTGTGTATGTGTCTACAGTAAGCCAGACACAATTCTAGATATTGGAGATGCAATAGTGACTTGAATACAACACCTGCCCTGAAAGAGCGTGCATGGGATGAGACAGGTAAGTACACTGACAAGCTCAGGCCAGTGTGATAAACACTGGATGAATGGTTTGGGAGTGCCATGGAAGAAAACAAATCTGTTCCCAGGTGTCAGGAAAAGAACCCCAGAGTCAGGCAGATGTTGGAGAAAGGCAAAAGAGCCCAGAAAACAGGGAGGAGTATATATAATGGTCCCTAGATGAGTACGAGGTAGTGGTGACAACAGCAAAAGTAATAGAGTTAGGGATGAGAAAAGTGGATAGATTGGAGAGTTATGTGTTCTTTATATGACTACCTAAGAAAAAGAGCATATTGAAGGAAGATGCTCAGGCTTTTGGTGAGGATGAAGACAACAATGACAGAGAAAAGAAACAGGGAGTTAGAGCAGTTTTATGAAATTTATGTCTGACATAACTGAGGGATTATAAAGGTCAGTAGTTAGTAAGTGAATAAAGAAGCTCTCTTACATAATGGTACTGTTTTATGACAATATATTACACCTGCCTCCGACCTTTGTTTATGCTGTTGAATAGAAAACATATCTAATGTAAGACATTTTACAACTCTAAGAATTTAAGAGCCTCTGAGATAGAAAGTATACTTCTAAGATAACATGGCAGAGTATGGGAGAGAGCTTTGAAATATTTGTCTAAAAATTTCAACCCTAATCAAGATTCCAATTTGATTAATCTCATGGGTTTAAGCAAGTTAGTTCATTGCCGTTTGTCTCAATTTGCTCATCTGTAAAATGTAGGAATTAGGTTTGATGATATTTAATATCTCATCAAGTCTAATATTTTTAATAATATGTACACTTTTGATGAACTGGTCACTTTTGATTAAAATGGTCATTGTTACTATTGGAAATGTTTCTAAGTTATCCCTCATATATTAACTTGCTTTTTGTTTTTTATATTCGATTTGGACCAACAGATTTTTGATCAAATTCAAAGGAACAAAAACTGAACCATACATAAATTTTAATATCACCTTTTTCTACAGCTCTTTCATTTGTGTTCAGTGAGTTTTACTTAGAGTTATTATAGGGAAATTATGAAATATAGATTAGTGGTTGCGTTTTTATGCTTTTGATGTGTTGTTTAATGAGGTATGTGCTGCTTTATATCTTACATCAAAGAAACATCTGCTAGAAACCTCTTATCATACACATCAAGTGATTTTTGCACTAATAAGCATAATCATCTGAATAATAGAATATGGTATCTCTTTTTCATACCAATGAACTTATCTTATAAACTCGGTTCCCATTTTGAAACATAGTTTTTAATTTAGAACTTTACATTTATTATTGGACATGCTCCTCCTAAAATAAATTTAAATGATATATAAGAGTAGAGAAATAATCACAAGATGCAAACATTTAACACTTTTATAATTCATAGAATACAGTTCAGGAAATTGTCATAATTATGTTACCTCCATTATTAATATAGTTTCTATAGGAGCTATCAATAACATTAGATTTAGGATCATTACATTAATTATAATATCTCTTATCTGTGTTCTTAAAATTTTACTAAGCTTGCTGTGTACCAGTTAAACTTCTAGATAAAACTGCGTGATGTAGATAATATATTGTTTTTAATTCCAACTAAACAAACATATCCCTCATCATTAATTCAAACAAGCTCTTTAGTTGTGAGATGGTTCTATCAATTGCCTGTAGCATGTTGTATTACTTTAACTTTGATGATCTTTTTCTGTATCTAGGCATTTAAGATAAATTACTAAGTCTCCGTTGGCATTTGAATTAAAATTTCTCCATGTCTCATTCCTACATATTTTCGGAAAAGACTTTGAGAATCCACAGGATAACAATTTAATCTTACTTCTGCTTGACCTTGGTTACCTCAGCTCAGAAGAATATACAGCATGCCATCGATCTCAATTCTTAAATTCTACATCCTTTATCTCATTTCTTATGTAATAAATTGCTTTTTATATTTGTGGGTCTGAAAAATGACTTGAGAAGAAGAGAAAGATAGGGTTTTAAGACTAAGGACAGGGGCTAAAACCTACTTTTAAGCAATAAGGAAAGGTCCTTCTAAATGTAAGGGAAAAACTTGAGAATGTCATATAGCAAAGATACTTTTGCTAAAACAAAACGTAGAAAGATTATAAAGCACAAATTGTAAAACTTTTTTCTTTTCCTTTTTAGAAATGAAGATATATTTAAAATGGGTCACTAAGTCAGGTATTAAATAACATCAATGTATATCTATATTGGAAAGATGATTCCCTAAATATGTGCGTATGTCTGCATGTGTGTCTATTCTCACATTTTTAAGGCATCTTCACTTTTAGATGTTGAATAAAATACTCATTTTTAAAAATCGTGTATAATCTTACACTCCCATGAAATATTCTGGACAAAAATAATCAAACCTGAATCGGAACAAGCCTCAAATTCTAATTAAAGAAAATACATGGAGCAAAGGGGTGATGTTTTAAAAGTATTACAGGCAGTAATCAGAACAGTTGATAATGTGGGAAGCTCTATAGAAAAAAAAGAACCCAACTTATGAAGAAAATAATTGCAAGAAGGGAAAGGCATCCAACAGATTAAGATAGAATGAAAGGAGAGGGAAACCAAATGCAATTCTACAAATCTTATTTGGATCCTTCTCAAATAAATCCATTGCAAAAAACCTTTAAAAAATATACATCAATCAAGGGAAATTGAACATTCACTAAATACTTAACAACACTAAAGAAGTATTGTTGTTTTCTAGGGAAAAAAATCTGCAAGCCTGCTCTGTTTCATGGGTCACTAATTCCTGACCAGTTGTTTATCTAACAGAGTAGACACAATAAATTTGTGTTGAATTTGTTGATTTTTTTCATTCATTAATATTACAATATGTGGAATAGAAGCAAACATTTCAAAGGAATAAATTGCAGGTATGTAAAATTTTTAGAAATCATATGGAGTCTGAGTCATGACAAAGTTTCAGAGCACATTAATTTATTCAAATTTGTATTCTACATCAAAATAATTTAATTTTCTTCTCAGACCTTGTACTTTATGGTGAAGGTCAAAGGTTTAAATTTATATGCTCATCTTTTTGGATTCTAACATAGTCTTAATTGAAATTTGACATATATGCCTATTAGCTGAAATTATTCCTTTTCCATGCCTCATTAACAATGCACTTTTCTATACTACAACGATAATGCTCATAATAAAAGTCTCCTATGCAATGTGGATTACATTGAAACATGATTGATTATCTCAACTGTAACATAGAATTCATATTATAAAATTTCATATGCTGAAATTGAGTCTGTGACTAGAATTTAAATACATACTGAAGCAAAATCAGTTTCATGACACAAAAATATGCCAAATTTTTAGAAACAATTTTCTTTTACTTGGCTATGCACCAATTAGAGACACATATGGCATCCAGGCTTTTTAGTGGAAACACGTTATGTTGAAGATTTATTTATTGTTATGAGTTATAAATAGATTCTGCTTATAAATTTTTCCAGAATCTTCATGTTTTTACATTAGAATGACTACCTATTGAGTCTGAAGTATTGTATTTTATAAAAATATGACTATTTACAAAGTCTAATTCTGCAAAATACACTTAACAAAATAACTCTAGAATTATCATCTTCTGATTTCTTCTCTGGTATTCATTTCCTTTCTCTTCTGCTGAAGGTATCTTGATTTCCTTTGGTAAAATTTTCCTTTCCCCTGTATTGTAGCAGTCCTGAGGTCCCCAGCGGGCTTAAGCCAATCTCAAATGTCCTGGTCACAGCAGTATATTTAAAGACAGTCATGAAGGATATATTTGCTGAGACTTTCTCAGAAAGAAATTTCTTGATTCTTCTGATAAACAAAAACAAAATTTCTGAAAAATGTTCTTTTCCTCTAGCAGATAGGATGTGAGACTACTAGTGAACCCTGTGATTGCTAAAGGCATTTTTCTCTCTAAGGATGAATCTAGTGCTACAGGAGGGAAAATTGGGAAAATCTTAGAAAAAATGGACACCCAACCTTGACCAAACATGCCTGAAGCCTTTCCTACCTACTTGAATGATTTTTTCTATACACAGAAAAATTTTAATTTTTAAAATTAATTCTTTGACAAGTCAGATTTTTTTTTACAACAGCTTTAACAAAGCAGTAGTTTAATTGTGGACTATGGGCTGATTGGTTGGGAACTTCCCACCAACTATCCTATGCAGAAAGAATACAAATCTCAGGAAGAAAATAGGGAATGGCATTTTCACAGGCACTATGAGATGATTCTTATGCGGGTAGATTGCCACACACCAGACAATTTGACTTTAAGTTTCACCTGGGAGCTTTTTTTTTTTTTTTCTTTTATTTCAGCATATTATGGGGGTACAGATGTCTGGGAGCTTTTAAAAAATGCAGATGCCTAGCTCATCCCCTCCTTCCACATTACCCAAGTCCAAAGATTCCATTTCACTGCGATGGGATTCAGTTAACAGAAGCATGTTAATACGGAGCCACGGTTGAGGATTGCTTCACCAAGGCAGGGCTTTTCAAACTTTAATGTGTAGACAAATCACCCAAAAATATTGCAAAAATGCAGATTCTGATTTAGTAGTTCGGGGGTGGGGCTTGAGACCCTGCATTTATGACAAGTTTTGGGGGGATATCCAGGCAAATACCCTGAGTAAAAGCAAACTATGTCGTCTTTAATGGTGAATTAGGCTAGGCATTGACAGACATTACAAGTGAAGTAAATATAGAAAGATTGGCACCAGGAACTACCCACTGTATTGAGGTAGGGATTGAGAACACTGATCCAGTTATTAATAGAAGTTTTAGGAAAAGTTCAACCTAGCTGCCCCAAATGATATCTGATGTATGTATTATGGTCGGGGAATATATATTCATTGCTAGGAGTCAAAGAAAGGAGAAATGCACTATAGCGAAAGGAAGTAATAACGTTACCTTTGCAATTACTGTTTGCAAAAACAACGACTGCATAGTTTTTTAATTTATTTTACAAAACATGTACAATGGAACTTGAATGATTTAATAGATTTTTGTACCATTAATTTTTTAAAGGATAGGAAAGTCCATTTTAACGTTATCCATTTAAGAGAGAAACTAGATATTAAAGAAATTAACATTTAGCAGTTGGAAAATATTGACTTAGTAGCAGGGAGTCTGTTATCCTTGCTGTTACCCTGAACATTTCAATTTTAGAAAGTTGCATGACTTTCGAATCTCCTCCGTGTAAGACATTCTGCTTGACATAAGGATTTATTTCTGGCTTTCCATCAGTTTCTAATTAATAGCACCACTGTGTGCTACATGATGTGAGAATTAAAAATCTCTAAACAGTACCACAGGAATACCACATTGCACTTCAGCCTGAAAAAACACCTGATCGGTTACCCAGCTGTTTCCTCCAGATGTTGTCTGTAAACTCAAAGGTCATTGTTTCGCTAAAACTGAGATTAATTTGGCTTAAAAGTATCTTACTTCCTATAAAAAAGTATAACTATTAAAATCGAGTTTTTAAATAGCCACAAATATACATAATCAAAACTTGTAGAACTTATATATATATATGTTTCTATGAATACTATGTATTTTATGTACATATTATTTTCTGCTTTTAAAAAAAGTATTTTCTTTCCTCTGAATGAACTCTAATGAAGTTAAGGAACATATCAGTATTAGTAAGAATAATGACAGAATTCAGTGTGAGATGAAAACTCAGCAAAAAAAAAAAAAATTCAACTGCTTTTGAAATGGAAAATAAAATGTAATATCAGTATAATCTCTTCTTAAAGCTGTTCTGGAAGCAAAATATTAAGACATGACCTAAAAGATAAGGTTCATATCTGTGTGTGTGTGTGTTTTACTTTATAATGTTTTGGTAAAATAACAGGATTTTATTGGCTTGCATAAGATCATGTTATAAAAAGACACTATTGGAGTCATAGGCATTAAAATTTGTCCTTTGTAAATGGTATTATGGAATTTAATTACAAACACACCTTTTTATAATAAAATCAGAATGCAAGCACCAGCCCTGCAATAATTCTACATTTGAATAGCAATCCAAATATTCCTGAAAGGTTATAAATTTTTTATAGATGCAGGATTGTAAAATGACATCTAAATCTGTGCTACTGCTGTCCTTCCATCCCTGGAAATATTACTTACGTTCATTAATTGCATATTTTACCTCTTTGCTCATCAAATTAAAATAAAATCAAAATCTCAAGGAAGGCTACAACAAGGACATTTATTAAGTGAGCCTTAATTAAGTTCCATTGTGTGTATGGCATTGGCTATGTACTGTTCTGTGAACTGTGGCCTTCCATATATTAATAATATTGATGTGTAACATATTTACATATCAGTATTTATTTCTATGATGTACATCTCATATAACCAAAGCATATCTTAGTCTATAAAGCTGTTTATAAAAATTATCATTGTATATTAAATTATTAGTCATTTTCTATTTCAAAGGGGAAAAAAGCTGTTGAAATAGAAAGTGGGGTTTTGAATATAACAATTTTCATAATTAGATTAAAATTACCAAACCAATAATCAAAAATTCCAAGAAAAAAAACAATAGGATGGGAGAAAGATAAAATTGTTTTATGAAAAAAAGGTGGGATGGAGGCATTTTGGTTTTAGCATGAGAATACTAATAGCAAAAGCAGTAGAAGTGGCACAAAAACTCATCTACTGAGTGTTTGCTTAAGTGCTATTTGTTATACATCTCTCTGGATCCTATGATACAGATGATTTCATTGTTTCCACTTTACATATGAGGAAACCGAGGTTTGAAACAGGTCTAAATAATTTGCCAAATGTCAAATCACTATTAAGTAGCAAAACCGGAGACTCAAACCTAGATTTGACTTCAAATCGTATTGTCTTAACCATGTTACACTTGGCAGCCAGAAATTAATGCAACTAAAGACACAAAGCATATACTTTTAACCAAATAAAATTAGTATGAGATAATTTTCCAGTCAAAAGAAATGATCCTACGGTTCAGTGCTGTGGTTCACATCTGTAATCCTAGCACTCTGGGAGGCTGAGGTGGGAGGATCACTTGACTCCAGGAGTTTGAGACCAGCCTGAGCAAGAATGAAACCTTGTCTCTACCAAAAACAGAAATATTAGCTGGGCATGGTGGCATTCACCTGTAGTTCCATCTACTCGGGAGGCTGAGGCAGGAGGATTGCTTGAGCCCAGGAGTTTGAGGTTGCAGTGAACTATCATGAGGCCACTGCTCTGCAGCCTGGGTGACAGAGCAAAACCCTGTCTTACAAAAAAAAAAAAAAATCCTAAGATCCTAAGATAAAAACTGTTGCTAAAAATCATGCTGACTGGGATCTAGACAATAATAATAACAGAGCTGACGAAGAACTGTTTACTAAGACGGCAGGCAGGTTATAACCACTTTTATCTACACCAAACAAAAATAAGTTATAAATTTAATATTTGAAATTTTGTTAAGATATATAACCACATTCTAATGCAATGAAAATAAAATTCTCTCTGCATGAGAATTTGAATAGGAAACTCAGAGTTGAGCAGTGACTTAAGTGGCAAGACTGTAACAGGACCCAAAATAAGCAGCGGGCATCAACGTTTTACTCCTATGTGAAAATGAAACTGATTACACCCCACATGAAATGAGGGACTAGAGTCAACTCCTCTAGATGAAGCCAGAAGTTAGCACCCTGCTCACCCTTTGTTGGGGCTCAGAAAATGACACTCCAAAGTATGGCAATTTGACATGCTGAGTACTTTGAATAAAAGCAGCAGCCTCAGAAGCCTCTCTGACCTTCCCCTACCCCGTCTCTCAATTCTCTTTCTGTCTGGAAGGCACAGAAAAAGGCTTTCTCTAAAGTCTTCTTTATCTGACTAAGGGAAATTTCTCCAAAAGGAATGCAATTGGCATGACTCTCCTCCTGGAATCTGCATTAACTGGGAGAATAAAGCAAACTAAGGCTCTCTGTGCCCAGAACACCACACCCACACAAACTTTTCACCTATTTCTGTGAGGGTTGCCACTTGAGAGACTTTATCTGCAAAATAGGACAACCTTTGTTTGCAGTGCAGTTCCTCCCCTCACCTTCCCATAGCTTGCGTGGCCACCTTCCTCTAAGAAGCCCCAATAACCTTTTTCTCTCTGAAGTTCAAAACACTATTCAAGTTTCAGCCATCTGGCCCTTCTTTGAATCATATTTTGTGGGATTTCTGTGCATATGCAGGTAACAAATTTATACACTTTTTCCTTGCGTTAATCTGTATACTGCAAAATTATTACAGAGACTCAAATTATCAAACCTTCAGAGAGCATAGGGAAGGTTCGAAACTCCCCTACATTCTCATCAATGAATACAGAAAAGCTACCAACTGCTTAGGGTTTGCTTGGTGGAGGGCAATAACTGGGAACTGGGAACTGGATTGTGTATGTGAGGTCGAGGGGAGTGTGGTGCAATATTTTGATGGAGTGAAGGTCTGAACTACTAATAAAAGATATGCCTTTCAAATCTGGATGTCTCTGGATGAGGTAATCATGGAATCGCAAAACAAAAGAGGAAGAAAAGGGATGAAAGGAAATAAAAGTTCTCAAACCCCATCACTGAAATCTCCCTTAACAATTTAAAGGGGTGCAAAGCAAGAACTGTAGTAAGAGCCTAAATTCTGCAAAGGCGCAAGCATAAATAAAAATATAATAATAACCAGCTATTGTCCCCTAGTTTGCTTTCCCATAATTGCTACTCAGGAGTCACATAGCTGATGCTCATATAGATTCTTAACTCTCTCCATAGATAACATCACCCTTGTGGAACCTAAGGCTAGTTTTTGAGATATCTTCCGGGCCTTGCATTCTGGTGGATTGGCTGACCAACGCAGACCAGTGAATTCATACCAAGAAACTGACACAGCTGGCATTGTGAACCCCATGCAGGAACTGACTTAACATGAGAAGATGATTTCTACATCCCTGTGATTTTACCCCAAACCCAGACAATTAGCAAGACCCAATTGCCTAACCATTTGACTGCCAAAGTATCTTTAAAAACTCTTTCTCCCAAATTCTCGGGGAGACGGATTTGAGAAATTCATCTTGTCTCCTCACTTGGCACTTTGCGATACTAAACTCTTTCTTCACTGCAATGCCAACTGCCACAGCATATTGGCTCTTCTCTGTGCAGTGGGCAATACAATCCGGTTTGGCTGTAACATTAACACAATATACACAGAAACCTAATACTAATACCCTTATTCAATAAACCTGAAAGATGGAAGAATTTATGTCCAAAGAACTAAAAATAACAAAGCAATCTGAAAGTGTCTTAAAATCATAATTTAAAATCCTCAAAAATGTAGAGTAGGTAATAGCATCTACAAAATAAAATCCAAAATCCATAAAACAGATAGGAAATCTCAGCAGATAAGATGAGGGTCAAATATACATGAATATAACAAGGAACCAACTGTAAATCAAAAAGTAGAAACTATAATCCTTAAAACAAAAATTTAAAACACTTAATAAATGGAGGTAAACAGTAGATTGAACAAACACAAAGAGTGAATTAAAGATTTAAATATCAGAGCATACATACAGTTTTGATGTTAAAGGAAAAGTTAATAAATGTGGCTTTACAAGAATATAAAGCATGTTTCTTGGTGTTGAATTGAAGGGCAAGGCTGTCAAATTGAGAAAAAAGCAGAAAGAGAATGCAGGAGCCTTGTCACTGCTTTGAAGTGATTGTATGTTCACTTTGTATTACTGTGTGCTATAAAGTGGTCCCGTGATATACCAGTGTGGAAATAAATGAAGAACGACCAAATGAGAGAAGCAAAGGCTATTTATCAGAGCTTATTATAGCAAGGAAGTCAGCCACCAACACTTGCTTTTTGGCAGAGACTCAAAGGCAGGCAGAGGAAATGTGAAAGCTTTATAGTTAGTGGCGGGAAAACAAAGTAAGAGGGCTTCAGGTATACTCTCACTGGAGGCTGTGGCACGGGTAAGCTGTAGACTAACTACAAGGGGTGCATCTTGTGATTGACCAGGGAGTGCATGTTTGCTTTGTGCAGTTGGTCCAAAGTTAGAAGCAGAGACAGAGATTAGGAAAGCTGTCGGTTATTAAGTAACTCCTGGTCATTTCAGGCCAATTATTGTAGGTCTTATTGTTTGGCTTCCTGGAATATTGGTAGAGATAGCAGTCGACTTCCTGCAAGTCTAACTTAGAACTGGCTGGTTTCCTGGGCCGGTTAATGTAGATAAGGGGTTGGTTTCCTGGGAAGGTTGCTGTAAGTTTTGAGTTCTATTCTTATATATGGTCTGGCCATTGTCCATTTACATAATGTCTCTCAATAGAAAAGAAGAAACTGCAGAGGTCTTTTACTTTTTATTTTTATAAGATATTAATGCCGAGCTATCAGTACAGTTAATATGTACTAATGTATATACATGTATGTGTATATCATATGTATGAATATATGTAAGCTGCCACTTATGGACACTCATTATTACACAGCAGTCTAGGCAAAATTATATAGTTCAAAATTTGTCAACTTTTCTTGCAGAATATCTCTTACTTCACACTTTCTGCTATGCAGAATCAACCACAAGCCATCAGTTCCTGCCCAGGTATTAGTTAAGTGATGGGATAATTAGTGAGAACCATTCAATTCTTACATGAGAAAATATTTGTAAATTAGCACTTTATAAAATAGTTACTTAAGACATAGTTACATATGTCACTCATGTGAAGCCAAGTCTAAAAGAGCCCTGATTGCTCTCTGGCGGTTATGATAATCTTCCTGGCATGAAAATCCAAGAGCAGTATCTATGAGGATAAATCATGAGAGAAGGCGTCCTCACTTTCAACACCTCTTAACAATATGGCATATGAAGGTGAGTAGCCCTGTGAACTTTGTCTCAGTTGAAATAAAAGTATGTTTCCCCATTTCCTTCACGGTGAGTGGAGTAAGTGAAATAGAATTCATCTACTACTAGGGATCAACAGCTTCTAATTCCATCCCTTGTTTTTCTACAAGCTTTATTTTAGGATTCTGACTTCTAGCCACTTGACAAAATACAGCTGCCAACTCTGCCAGTAAGTGCCTTTATGAACACATTTGGCTGCTTGTCTTTAGAACATCCTCAATGCCAGCAGGAATGCTTTTAAATGTACTCCCAGAGCACTTGCCCTCTATTCTCTCCTCTGGACTGCCACCATCCCCATCCTCCAGCCCTTCTGCCTCTTTAAATCATTGCAGAAACTGCAGGCACAAGCAGCATGCCCTGGCTACAATCCTAGCTGGAGTTGCCTTGGCAGTAGGCACACCAGTGCCCACCAATAGCATGCCTTACATTCAAACTTTGGAGGAGGATATTGTAATGAATTAAATCAAGATTCAAAGTTAACATATACAATCGGGGGGGGGGAAGAAAAATTAAAAAAAAATATATACAATCAAATGTAAAGATAACTCCAGATGTGAGTACCTGAGTAAGAGAACTAAGGAGTCACATAAATATAACTTTGCGTCAAAAAATTGACTCAAAATGCCCCCCTAAATCTGGTGGTGATGCAGATGATTAAATTATTACCTGCTATTTCTTAGATATGTGTCTTTTTAAATTTGCAGTTTGAGCAGACTTGGAGGAAACCTGTCCAACTTTTAAAGTATTTTTGGATACTCCTTGCAGCCTTCAATGAGTTGAATCTATCAAAGCTAGTCTTTTTGAAATGAAATACAGAATGAATATTCTTCCTGTGGCAAATAACTCAGGACCATACAGAATCAAACAGGCACCCTGACAAATTGCAAATGCCCAAATTTCAAATCCACATTAAAGTTATATAATGGGAATGGGCAATGAACAACGAGCTAGGGGAAAGAAAAGTGGGATCTGACTGCTCTTATTTTTCCCCAAGCACTTATTCTTACTGTTTGGAATGGTTAGTAATAAAGTCTGGGTGCAAGTAGACAGATCACCTATGTTGACCACCTTATCCCATTGTTTCGTTTTTTGTTTCAATGCAAAAGCCTGGAGAAATGTCATTAATAAGTGCTTTAAGGAGGAGGGAAGAGACAGAATCTTCGACGTTCTAGTCTAAATTCAATGTTATAACCTGGCTTAATTAAAAACTTTTTTTTTTACTCCCTAATAGTCACTTAGAAATGAACAGCAAAGTAACTAGAACTTTTTTAAAATACTTTGTTTTGTTTTCCAGGTAATTCCAAAGAGTATAAATAGGGACCTGTCACAGCTCAGTCTCTAAGCGGATACAAAGAACCCCATAATCGCATCCACAGAAAGTAGGTAGCTAAAGCGGTCTAGCTCCTAACAGGGGATTCCTCCCCCTCTCAGCTCTAAGCATGGGAGAAAGTGGCCATGAATGTTCCCACTGCTTAAGTATGAAAATATGGTTCAGTCATATCAGCGGATCAAGAAACTTACTCCAGCTCTGGAGAGATGTATCTTTAATGTCCAGAAAATATAGTATGTGGATGAGAGATCATCATGTTCTGTTTCCTTTTCTTATTTTCAAAGGGGAATTTTAAAAATGGTTATCTTTTTTGCTTTTCACCATTATAAAGTACATTGGAACATGAATATTGAGACCATATGTTGCAATATTAAGAGCTACACCCCAAAATAACTAAGTATGCAATCCATGAGAAAACTTGAACTTGGAACTGAATGCAATAGGTGAATGTGACACTGGTTTTTATTTTGTTTTTGCTTTTTGTTATTTTCCTGCCAGTGAATTTTGGTTGTTTACGGATATAGTTGCATTATGTTTATTAAGAGTATTTTTACCATTGCATGGTTGGCCAAAAAATAGGTAAATGTACTGCAACCAAAAAAATACATAATTATATAGGAATTTTTCTTCAGTTTGCATAAACTACCAAATCCATCTTTTGCTTTAAGTTAATCTGTGTTTTTATCTGCAATTGAAAGAGCCATGAATAATGGGATAAAAAAGTTATGAGAAATGGGATTCTTCATGGTAAAATTTTACACATGACTCCTAATAGCTTTTTTCTCCTCTTTCCTATCTCTGATTAATTTCTAGTCTTTCTTGCAACTTTTCTGCTCTTTGGAATCTTTTCATTTTTCTTTTCTAGATTTTTCCCACAGGATCAATCTCACAAGACAACTATGTGAAGGAGAGTTTTATTGGAAGTTTTGTGATAAAGTGATAAGCATTTAAAGCTTATAATTTTCCTCTAAGCACTCTCTATGTACAATCCACAAATTTTGATACATTGTGTTTTTGTTATTTAACTTTATAATATATTTGAATTTCCTTGCTTTTACCTATGGTGTCTTTAGAAGAGGTTTATCTAATTTCCAAATATTTGAATATTTTCATGATCTTTCAGTTATTGTTTCTGTATTCATTCTGTTTTGGTGAGTGAATGTACTCTGAATGATTTCAGTTGTTTTCCATTTATTGCTCAGAATATGGTCAGTATTTGTGAAAGCTGCAGGTGAACTTGCCATGTGAACTGTGTGTTACAGGTTGTTTGTTAAAAATATTTTTTGGTTGTTTATTTAGCCAAAATAATTTTGGAGAAGTAGAAGAAAATTGAAGTATTTAATATTACCTGATTTTGAGGCTTATTATAAAGCTACAGAGTTTAGAACATCTTCTTCCCAATTTGTGGCAAACAAAAATATCTACAGACATTACCAAATTTCTTCCACAGTGCAGAATTAACCCAGATTTAAAGCCTCTAATACATCTACACTATTATTTTTTTCTTGATTAGAATTTACATGCTGTATCTTTTACCATAATTTTATTTTTTATTTTTATTTGTTTTTAATTTTGTCTGAATTTGTATGTCCATATACCGATGATTTTGCTCTTTTTACTTTTGTATTCCGGACATTTTTTAAAATTTGTCATCTTTTTCTATATCATTTTCTATGGTATTCTTGACTTATTTCTTGTTAGATTTTTCTGTTTGTATCATATTATCAATTTAAAAAATCTCTTTTTCCTGCTACTGGTTTCTATGATACATATTGCATTTTTAATATGGCTACATCTTAACAAGTTTGATATACCAATGCTTAAAGTTAATTATTATCTTTATTCTCCTCTCAAAGAATACAGGCAAGGGCCTAAAGATATTTAAGCTCAGATTCCCCCAACCATTTTATTTACGCAGCTTGGATTTTAATTATTCCTGCAATAGCTAGAATAACCTCCCGTCCCACCAAAGATGGCGTATGCTCTAATCCCCAGAGCCTGGGACTGTGTTAGCTTACATGGCAAAGGCACTTTGCAAATGTGATTAAGGATCTTAAAAAGGGGAGAGCATCCTGGATTGTCAAGGTGAGCCCAATGTAATCACCAGGGTCCTTATAAGTGAAGGAGGGAGGCGGGAGAGTGAGAGGACATGTGACAATGAAGCAGAGGTTGTAGTGATGGGAAGGAGGACAGGAGTCAAGAAATCCGCAGCCTCTACAAGGAGGAGGAAAAGAGAAGGAAATAGATTTTCTCCTAGAGCCTCCAGGGGAATGCAGCCCTACCGACACCTTGATTTCAGCCCAGTGAGACCCATTTCAGATTTCTGACCTCTAGAACTATAAGATAATAAACTTGTGTTGCTTTAAGCTACTAAGTTTTTAGTAATTTGTTATAGCAGCCATAGGAGGCTAATAAACCACATTTAGTCTATACAAGTCCCCATTCCATTCCCAGCACTTACCATTTTTATTTTCATCAATTTAAGACTTTACTGACTTATTCCTTCACAATTGCTACTTGTATCACACTGTAGCCTTTCAGATTCAATTCAATTTGTCATAAGAACATCTTCATGTAATTCTTTGAGTGAAGGTCTTTGTGTGCTGCATTCCACCTGTATTTGTCTTTTTTGTGGAATTGTATTTATTATGCCTTAATCCCCAAATGAGTGATTAGCTGGGTATGGAATTTTATTTTCTCAAGTACTGTGAAGATATTACTCTATTACTCCATTGTCTTCTTGCCTACAATGTGGCTTTTGGGAGATAATTAGTCATAGCGTAGCTTTTACTTTTGTTCTCCTATAAATTGCTTCTTTCTACCTTTTTTAGTTAATTAGTTACTAATTCAACTATTTCCTTTTATAGATAATTAGCTACAAAGGAAGCTAATTAACCGTAAAAGTCATTCTCTTACATAAAAATTTTTAAAAAGGGTACTCTTGAGATAGTATCACTTACACTCATTTTTAAAATTCTGTTGACAGCCAGTGCTTCAGACACAGTTTTGTTTTTTGGCTTCTTTCTCTAATTCTTTATTCTTACTTATGGTACTTATTTCCATGTTACAATTTATTTATAGTGACTTTCTAAACTTAGTTCTTCTAGTTTGGTAAAACTTATTTCATTTTCTATTTACTTCCATAAATAAATCTGAAGAATTAAAATACATAGGATGTTTTGTCAATGGTATTAATTTGGGTCTTCTTGATTCTTTTTTCTTGATCTATCCAGAAAAAGGTAATAAATTTTATCTTTTTCATAAAACTATCATTTTGTTTCATTTATTTTCTCTATTGTTTTTATGCTTTCTGTTTTATTATATTTATTTGTACACTGATCTTTGTTATTTTATTTCTATTTTCTTTGGGTTTAATTTGTACTTCTTTTTCTGCTTTTTCAAGGTGGAATCTGAGGACGTTGATTTAAAATCTTTCATATTTTCTAATTTAGGTGTTTAGTGCTATAAATCTTCTACTAAATACTGCTTAGATATCTTTTAAATATATTTTCCATGTCTTCTGTAAATTCTGTAAACATAAAGAATACAGTTAAAATTGTTTTAGTGGCCTTGGCTGCTAAGTCTGAAATTTGTGTCAGTTCTGAGTCAGTTTCAAATCATTAATTTTTTTTATTATTATGGGTTATAATGTTCTTACTTCTTTGCATGCCTGGTAAT
Organism: Propithecus perrieri; assembly: GCA_963574695.1. Classification (NCBI taxonomy): domain Eukaryota; kingdom Metazoa; phylum Chordata; class Mammalia; order Primates; family Indriidae; genus Propithecus; species Propithecus perrieri. The sequence goes on from CAUYRB010010306.1 coordinate 102,972, forward strand.
TTTTGATTGAATGTCAGACATTGTGATTTTATCTTCTTAGCTGCACGATGTTCTTATTTTCCTGCAAATATTCTTGAAATATGTCCTGGCATGCAGTTACGTTATTTGGAAACAATTTGACTTGGGAGTTTAACTTTTAAGATTTGTTAGATAGTACTGGAACAGTACTCAGTCCAGAGCTCATTATCCTCCAAGACAGACATGAGACTCTTCTGCATACTCTGCACAATGCTCCATTTTTAGCCTGTCTGTGGAAACAAACTTTATTTTCAGCCCTTTTAGAGGCATGTCACCTCTAAATCCTTTGGGTTGTTTTCCCCCCTCACTTGAGTAGTTTTCTCACATGCATATACTGATAAGACCTGAATCGTCCAAAGGGATCTTATTCAAATCTTTGGAGTTATAGCTTTGTGCAACATTCTCCTTTCCAGTACTCTTTTTTTGTGAATTGTAGCTGTTTTCATACCCTGGACTCTAAAGTCTATCTCCTCAACTCAGGGAGTCCACCGGGCTCTGAGTGAATTCTATCGTCTTTTGCTGATGGCTCAAAATTCTCTCAAGGCCACAAGTTATAGTATCATTAGCTTTGTTGTTTTTGTTGATGATGTTCATTTGTTTTAGTAGGGAAGATAATTTCAGTCTCTGTTACTTCATATTAGCTGGAAGGAGAAGTCCACTTTTAATACATCTTAAAATATTTCATTTCAATTTCATATTTGATTTTCTATACATATGAAAATAATCTTTATCTTTACTTTTAGCTACAACTTGTAAATCTAGTAATACATGTTGCTTTTTTCTTTCTTGTATTTTTAAATACTTCGTTGGTATTTTAAAGTTCTAAGCAAATCTTTTGCCATTTAAAATGACAGAGAAAAGCACACATGGGAAATCTATTATTTAATAACTACAATTATACTTTATGTGTGAATACGTCTGTACAAATAGTCACCCACTATAATTTACAGACAAAAGTGCAGAGTTAATAGGAGGAGAAAAGAAGATAAAACCCAACTCAACAAAATTTTATTCTATAATATAAGAACTTTAATTTGCAAGACTATATTAACCTGGAACTCTGATGATTAAATAAAGTTGTTACTAGCACAAATGAAAATTATCTTTCTTTTAAAATAATGAAAGGCTGGGTCGGAGACCTACAGGACTTCGTGTATGCTTCCTCTGTCACAGGAGCTGAATTCCACCATGACAGATTTTTTGGACCATAAAAAGATTTTGGTTGTTATAAATGACTATGAAGCATCTAAACTCTAATAGAAGGATTAAATTTTGAGTCTTTGCTTCTTAACATTTAACAGTGATTATAAGACCTTACAGCAATGGGATACTAGTTACCAAAGGTCAAAGGAGTCAGTTATAAACAAAAGAAATTCAGGAGTGTAGGACAATATTAAATTTAATTATTTTTATAGAAACTTATAAAATCAATCTACACTATCTTTTAATTAACTGTTTTACTATACAACTATTTTATTTTTTGCAATGCAAACATTATTCACCTTGATATAATCATCCTTCAGTATCTGTGGGGGACTGGTTCCAGAACTCCTGTGGATACCAATATCCACGGATGCTCAAGTCCCTTGTATGAAATAGCATAGCATTGGTATATAATCTGCACACATTAAATCATCTCTACATTACTTATAATACTTAATACAAAGTAAATTATATATAGTTGTTATACTGTATTTGTTTTATTTGTATTATTTTTAATTGTTGCATTGTTATTTAATATTTTGTTTGAATATTTTCTATCCATGGTTGGTTCAATCTTCAGATGAGTAACTCATGGATATGAGGGCCTACTGTTCTTTTAGGGTTCAAGACTATTTTAGCCTTAGTACCTGTGATATTTATCATCAAATTTAATTAAAAAATTATCTGCTAATTTTTTGCCACCTTTAAGGGGTTTCAGCTGTCACAGGGAGATGTGCTTTTAGATAGACTCTGTCCAACATGCAGTATCTCAACCACTGCAATAAACCTGCTACTCTTCTCCCACACTAATATCTTTTCCACAGACAATAATAGTAAAAATCCTTATCTAATCCAATACATGATGTCTTTCTAACATAGCCAGTAATTAAAGTCAACCTAAATAAAGTGAGGAAAGGTTTTTTTTTATAAGTATAGGTACAATATAATGTAACCATAAATTTAGAGCAGAAAGTACTACCGAGGTTAGCTTTTGAATTCTCCAGTAATGTATACTATTTCTGGACACATTTTATCTGTTGATATAAAAGATGAGAGTTCCATTCTTTCTTGCAGCTTCTGATCAAGTGAGATCTCCACTAAAATAAGATTTTGTCATAACATCAAATCAGGACACATTTTTCTTCATTTTGGATTCAGGTAGTATTTATTTTTCCAATTTAATATTGCTCTTGTCCTTTTTACTGCTAAAATATTAGATATTTTATCAACAACGAAAAATTTTGAGGAGCCTCAAAATGTACTTTCTTTCATTTTTTAAGTAAACATTCCTATTTTATCTTCTGCGTGACATATTCTCCCCACTTAGGATCTCTGAAAAATTGCATAAAATGGAGAAATAATCTGTGCATACAGAATATTATAGTCATCATCTAAAAATTCAAAAGAGCTTCAATATTTCTTTAATGATGGTAAATTTTATTATGTATATTTTACAATAATTAAACATTTTTAAACGTAAAAAAAAAGCCATTGTATCAACACACCCTGCTTTGGTGTACATATTAACTGAATTGGTATCATACTACATTAAAGTTTCACTCTAATTCATATTAATTGAAATAAAAGAGCAAAAGGGAGGGTGTATTGAAAAATAGGGAGTATCGTAAGGGAGAGAATAGCAAAGCTTGTGATAGCTGCTCCTTTTGCCTATTCCCCAATCCCAGGTACCTCTATCAGAATGGCCCAAACTTTTTAGGAATGGGTCTCAAAGTGCGGCCAGTAGTAATCAAGAACCCAGCACTATTTTTTGACTGATTTCTCAGTTATCTCCACTTCGTTCTATGTTCACTAGTAGTGCAAATGACAGGAAGTATCTTTCAGTGAATATTAATATGAAAATGAATTTAGTGAGCATAATTTTCTAAACCATTAATGATAAGCTATAAGAAAAGCATGTATGATAATAAATACACAGGTAGACATATATATATATATATATATATATACACATTACATATATAATGCAGTAATTTTGGCATTCCTATGCAGCCAATAGGTTATATTCTATAAACTATTATGACTTAGTTGAAGCTGACAGAAAGATAAGTAGGATATTGTTTATGCATAAAATGTAAGTACTTTCTTCACATATCTTTGATGAAATCTTCAACAATAAGACTGTAAATTATTCATTTTACAAGAAAAATTTTCTCTACACAACCATTTTTATCTATTCCTTTCTAAAAATACAATTTTACAGAGAAAAAATTCAAATAACACTCTAAAAAGTCCATCCTTACTTTAAGATGATTCCAAAATTAATTGAAGAAGTTTGCATTACTTCAATTCTACATCCACTCTCTGCCCAAATAATGTTGTAGGAAAGCATTGTCTATTTATATAATTCCAAACACAATGTGATTTCGCCCACAACATATCGTAAACTTTGAGATCTCTAACAGGTCCTGATCACACCTGGTTTACATATCCCTCTGACTATTGCTTTGATTTGAAATTACCTTGGTCATTTAAAATTCTTTCAAATGAGAATCTGATGAATGGCATGGTGAAGAATACAGACTCTGGAATCAAACTACCTAGGTTCAAAGTCTGACAACTTTATCATTTGTTCTTGTGAAGATTAGTTGAGATGATGTCATAAAGTTCTCAGAATTATGCCTGGGTGTTAGCTATTTATCTTATTGACTGATAACATATTTCTAATGATAAATGTCATAGTCATTCCTCTCCTATATCCCCACAACTGATCAGTCACCAACTCTTGTCAATTCTATAACCTTTCTCCAAATATATTCTACCTGTTTTATTTCAATTAGGAATATCTGAGTTCAGGTTCTTACAATCTCTTCTTTAGAAATCTACAGTTTGCTAACTGATTTCCCAGTTTTCTAACAGCTAAACTCTCAAATATATCCACACTTTTATCTGTTTTATTTTCCAAACACATGAATAATAACATGTGACTCCACTTCAGTGATTTCTGAATGGTTCCTCATTGCTCACAAAAGTGTGCAGCATTCAATGACTCCATAATTTGACTCCAAATTCTTTTATACAATTTACTCTTTTGCATATTTTAAATTTTGGTGCTTTTCCTGAGCATCTCAAAACTTTTCACACATTATCCTCCTATATTCTTTCTTCAGAATAACCTCCCCGACTTTTTAAACTTGCAAATCCTTTTTTAAGGTGCAGCCTAAATGCCACTAATTCAGACACTTTCCTAATCCCCATAGTGCACATTAAGCATTGCCTCAATCTAAGTCACATAACTGTGTTACCTGTATCTCTATTATGGGGCTATTTTTCTCCTTAATTGATTACATAGAGCTTGCTCTGAATAGAGTATAAAATTCCTTGAAAACAATTTCATCTTCTTCATCTTTGCTTCTACCATAGTGTTTTGTACATAACAGACATGTAAACGTGCTTCTTTAGCTCTGATTTTGGATTCATTAAAAGAGAGTCCAAGGCCATATATTAAAGTAACATTTTAAAAGAGCCATGGAACAGTATATTTTCTGAGTCTTTAAATAATAAAATATCCTTTTATTAATGTTTGGATAGAAATCTCTCCCTTCAAATTTGTTCTTCATTTGTTTCATTCTTTCCTGTTTGTTGGTGTTGCTGAGAAATTGGAGGCCAGATTGATACGTTTACTTCTTAGGTAAATTTATTTTATATTTTTAATTTGTTTTAGTTTTAAAATCCCATCTAAAATCATATAATACTTTTTCCATTCATCTAATAATCAGATAAAGATAGACAGAATTTGAATGGCTCTGACATTCTTTAATTCTCCTTACACCCAGAGAAGCCTTTTCACTTTCCATGCTCAGATCTGTTTCTTTCAAGAGAAAGTATTCTTTAAGTATTTTTTATTAACATTTTATCCAAATCATTCCTGCTTCTTCTCCATGAATGCCTGTAATTCTAAGGTTTAATCTTCATTATCATTTCTCCGTACTTCTCAGACAGCATACAATCATGTTCATTGCTTGCTCCCTTTGGTCTGCATTCCAGGAGTGTTATTCAGGTCTTTACTCCAAAACACTGATTCAGTTCTTATCAACGTCACTTTTGCTTTTAACCTACTCTGTGGAGATTTCAGTTCTACAGTTATCACTAAAATTTTTTTTGTAATTCTTTCTTATCTTAGTCCACCCTTTAAAAAAAAATATTAGCTTTTTGTCTGTACTATATATTCTCTTTTTCTTATCCTACCACTTTTCCAATGATATTACACACATACAAGTATTATACTTATTTATTTATAAGCATTAAAGTCTATTGATAGTGTGACTATACATTTCTATTTTCCTAGCAACTCCTGGTTTCTGGCTGTTGTCTTAGTGTAATTATTAATATTACACCTTTTCATTGTCAATAGTGTACCATTTGATATGATAAATTATATGGTCATCCTAGGAATGTTAAACATGTCTTCCGAAAGTTTCATCTTTTGACTAATAACTGTCAAAAGTTTTTTTGTTTTTCTGAATATTAGTAAGGTTGATGTTTCCTTTCTTACTGTTTCTTTCTGTTGTTCTTCATCTTTGTTTGAAAGATCTATCTGTCTTAATGTTTACTCATTCATGAAAGACAAGAGATCTACAGAGAATATTTGTGCATAGAATGTGTATAATGTGTATTTGACCTTACCTCTGTTCACAGAATTTATTATCTCTCTGTTATTTTAACTATTTCTGTACCTATTGATTACATTCGAATTGTTAAAATGATTGTCCTAGTTTTGAAAATGAAGGGCATTCTCTAATATGTGTTTTGTCAAAATATGCTTGTGCCTTTGTGCAATTGTGAATGTGAATTCTTTCTGGAACATACTAAGAATAGTAAGATTTCTGCTGTAATGGGAAGAATGTCATCAATTTGTCTTACTTTCAGGCAGTAGAAATATTTCATAAAGAAATATATATTATACACACACATATACACTTTCATATTTAGAATCAGATCCACCTTCTTGTTAGTTACTCCTGTGCATTATAAATGTGAATTCTCTTTAGTCATATCTCATGATTGAGCTACAAATTTTAAGAAATTAAGAAAATAAGAATAATAGTGAAATAACCATTTGAAAAGGAAGGAAAGATGCCTCGAACAATTTCCTAATGTCTGTTACCCTCAAATATTTTTGATTATTATCTGTTCTAATGTAATAAAATTATCTATGACATGAAATTTCTCTGAGACTTATCCTTCTCCATAAGGAAGAGGAAGTATTTAAAGATACCAAAGAGAGAAGATGAGAACAACAAAATAGACGTGAAGTAGACATATGCACTAAGAATCTTACCCAAAAAAGAAAATTTTTATCCATGTCATTATATTCATCAAGTTTTTCTTCCTAAAGCATCTCTGATATAGAATTCATAGATATTAAGTAATTCTAAGTTGATTGCCCATATCTACCAATGGACCTTTCAACATTCTTCTTTCCCTTCTCTTGCTTATATCTCAGGAAATGGAATTACCTAAGAGCCCTAAGAAAACATTTAAATTCCCTTAAAAATTTGGCATTGTCAAAGCTCTCAAATATGCTTTACATTGAGTGTAATAAGACACTTTCTGTTGTATGTCCTGATAACCATTTTGGAAAAAAAAATTTATTTATTTTTTCTCTGAAGAAGTTCTATAATAAAATTTCAATGAAAGTCTTGGAGTCTCCGAGTATGTCCCCAATAAACAGGAAACCTCTTTCTTTCCTAATTTCATAACAAATTGAGAAAATAAAAGAGTTAATGTGAAGACCACAATATTACCTTTATTGCTTTGCAGTGTAGTTTAAGGGAACATAGCTCTATGTGTGTTGGCTGAGAGGGCCAATTAAAACTCACTTGCAGTAGGCAGAAAATGACCCCCCAAGGATATTCTCACCCAAATTCCTAGAACTCATAAATATGTTGCATTACATAATAAAAGGAACCTTCTAAGTGTGATTAAGGTCACATATCTTAAAGAGATTATTCTGAATTGCCCATACAGGCCCATTCTAATCACATGAGTTCATAAAAGCAGAGAATTTTCTCCAGCTGGAGTATGAGCTATGTGTCAGAATAAATAATTGAATACATTGGAAGCCTGAGAGAGAACTGGCCTACTGATAGAGAGCCACTTGGAACAAACAAGAAGGAATATGGGCAACCTCTAGAAGCAAATACTGTCCTTGACTGACAGCCAGCAAAGAAATAGAAATTTCAGTTCTACAACTGCAAGGAATTGGATTCTGCAAATGACTTTAATGGGTTTAGAAGTGGAGTCTTCCGAGATAAGAGCCCAACACTGTGATTTTGGCCTTGGGAAACCTGGAGCAGAGAAAGCAGCCAAGCCAACCCAGACTCCTGAAACTGAGAAAATGCTTTTTTGTTTCAAGCCACTAAGCTTGTGGTAATTTGCTACAAAAGCAATAGAAAAATAATACATTACTGAATGCCATAAATAAGCAGGCCACCTTCAGGAAATGCTGAACAAGGGCAAGATCCTGAAGAGTGGACAAATCCAAGCAGAAGAGAACACCCTGCAGCCAGGCGACTGAGAAGGAAAAGAAAAGGTGAGGAGAGCACACATCTTGTTTTCCTCCCCAATTTACCTATCAATAAATAATTATACCTTCAGAGGAAGGAGTAACCCCAGAGGACTGGGGTAATGTTGACCAAGTTCTCTTCCTAGTAAGAAAACATCAGATGGAGAAGAACTTATTTCCCCATTGAGATATAATTTAATTTACATGTAAATATAATTTTTGAGGCTAAAATTTACTAATTGAAAAATTTTATTAGTGAACATGGATTATACATCTATCTGAAAAGAACTTTATTATTGACTGTAAATAGAACGATAACTTTCTAGTCAAGTTTGCATTTCTTTTCATTTATCATTTATGTAGCATATTTTACAAAAACATAATATTAAGGAAAGAAAAAAGAACAAGAAAATTAAAAACTAAGAGAAATTATATTATATACGTATTGAGAACATTATTGTCAAATTGAATTTTCAAAACTTTAAATGTATATTTACTAAAATATTAAGAAGAAACTTTACAAAACATTTACTATTTATACTACTATTGAAAATTTATGTCAATCCCAAATGCATTTGTATTTTTCATATCAGAGTTACAAATGGGTCTAATTAATTTTACAATTAACCTTGATAACATTAAGAAAAATTTGTGACTTTCATTAAATTTGTTTATTATTTAGCTTTTAATTATAAGAGAATTCCTTTTAGCTAATAAGACCTGCAGGCCCAATTGTTGATGATATAAAACAGTAATTAATTATCATATGCAAATGAAATGGATTGACATAATACTGCAACTCATAACTTTTGCCTACATTACAAGGTTCTATTTTATGTATGATAGGTAGGCTGGTATTTTACAATTATTTTCAAAAAGACATACTAAATACTATACTTAAATATTAAATAATTTCTCTTAAGAAAAATGTATTCATGTTTCTTGTTTGTTTTATTCTTTTCAATGGTGAGGGGTGAGATAAGGGAAAACCCAGACTATGAATATCAATTCACTTATAGATTTAAATAAAATTTTGACAGTTCTTCTTTAGTGGACACCACTACTAATGCCACATAATAGAAATATGGCAGAATGATGCATTTAACTATAAAAATGGGAGTGGATTTCTTTCATTATTGTTAATCACTTATTAAGAGAGTATTACATATAAAACATTAATCTAGATCTGCACTGCCCAATGTGGTATCCATTAACCCATATGGCTATTTAAATTAATAAAAATTAAAGCACCTCTTGTATACTCCTGGATAGAGCTGGAACGCATTCTACCAAGTGAAGTATCCCAAGAATGGAAAGACAAGCACCACATGTACTCACCATCAAATTGGTATTAACTGATCAACACATAATTGCACATATAAGAATAACATCTATTGGATGTTGGGCAGGTGGAGGGGGAGGGAGGAGGAGGGAGGAGGGGACGGGTATATGCATACACAAAGAGTGTAATGCGCACCACCGGAAGGATGGACATATTTGAAACTCGGACTTAGAGGGGGAGGGGGGAGCAAGGGCAACATACGTAACCTAAACATCTGTACCCCCATAATATGCTGAAATAAAAAAAATTAAATAAAATTTAAAAATTATTTTGTCATTCACAATAGCCACATTTCAAGTATTCAATATCCCCATGTGATTAGTAGCTACCGTATTACAGGTATAGAATATTTCCATTCTAAAGAAAATTCTGTTGAACAGTGCCGATCCACATGCTGAAGATTCAAAATATAAGATAGAGTGTTTGCATTAAAGAATCTTTAAATAATGTTTCAAATAAATGCTATAGATATAAAATGCTGCTCTAAGATGTCTTTATGAACTGAAATCACAGGGTGGAAGCATTGGAAATATGTGGGATTAAAGGATGAGAAGATCTTATCATTGTTACACCAATCAGGAAAATCTTTTTCATCTAATTTTTTGGCCTTCAGCTACTCTCCCCAATCTTTGCTCCTTAGAACACTTTACGTGTCTACAATTTTTCTAGGATTGAAAGAAGGGGATAGAGAAAAGAGAGAGAAAAAGAGGAATGACTAAGAAAGAACTTCGTGCAATTTCAGCTTTCAAGCTCCTCCCTACGTATGTTCCACAAAAAAAGGTGGCACTAAGATAAACTATGTGCTTGAAATGGGGAGAGAGAAAAATACAAGGGGAAAAAATGCAAACAAATATCTCCATAAAATATTCTCCTACAAAGAAAAACAGAAGATGTTTCTTTACTATATTTATTCTCATCCTTGGCTTCCAAGGCCTTCTTTATAGTGAAGGACTTTTTCTAGAAATAATGACAATAGTAACATTTGTATTATTCTAAATAATCTGTTTAGAGAAATGATGAAAACGTATCATAGGAACAGAAACAGTAAATTAATGGACATGCAAAATTCCATAAACTAGAAAGGTGGGCAAGTAGATCTCCCAAGTGTTTATTCTTTATTCTCTAAAGGAAAAAGAAAAAACAATTGCAATCGCATCATGAGTGTCTGGCCTAGGTTTTCAACATGATTAGGAGATTTCATGTATTATGTCCTAAAAAAGAAAACAATCAATAAGATAATTTTGTATGCCGTATATTAAAGAATGTCACATTAATAGTAGTAAAAGCATGAACTGCAATTACTTTTTCCTTTTCCAACCCAACTCGTCGTGTATTTAGTATTTCTTTTTTAATAAAACAGACTGAAGCAATTTTTGAAAAGAACACAAAATGGTATAATGTCTTCTGGAAATTCAGTTAAAAAAATGGATATATATATATATATATATATATAAAACAAAGATGATATTTATGTAATTATTTAAAAAGAGAATGCTAAGGATCTATTTGGAGTTGGTCAAATGATATGCAAACAAGGTAATATATTAGTACCATTGTGGGAGGATTCACGATGATGGAGAATGGTAAGTGATTTAATGATGCACAAGGATTTCCCCCAGTGTGAATGTCTTTAAATCAATGCAGAAAATAGATAAATGCTTGGGATGAAAATTAAAAGATATAAAATCAAACACTGATAGATTTAATCAAATCATAAATGAAAGCAAGCATAATAATAACTTCAGTGATGAAAAATTACAAAGATATTGTTTAAAATGAGAACTAATGGCAATGGCAATATTTTTTTACATGGTTATGTTTTTTGTTTTGCTCAGCAACTTAAGGCAGAGGAATAAGTAATTGCATTTTGTGGCATAATGGCCATAAAATGATAGGTGTTGTGTGATAGAGTTGACTTTGGGACAGTAAAAACAAGTGTATTGTTCTTTGAATATTAAATTATTAAATTTATTTACAAAATACAAAGAATGTATAATAATTATTTTATATGTCCTATAAAAATTTTGAAAAAGACTTTAATTTTACTATTAAAATAGCTGAACAGGACCAAAAAAGAGACAGTGGGAAAAGAGAGCCTTGTGTCCGCTAAATAACTTTAACATCTGAGAGGATTTTTCTGATTGCTTAGCTCATTTGAGTTACAAAGAACAGATACAGGTGGTAGTTTCCCAAGCCAATTGTGTTATTGTAAGGACCATAAGGACCAATAAACATTTAAAGAAATATGTGAAAGTATTACAGAAGAAGATCAGACTGGATTCCTAGTAAAGTGGATGATTTCTTAAGACACATGACAAGTGATCTTGTTGTCCTGTTTTCTTAGCAGCAGCAGGCATTTTTCACTCTATTTAAACCATCATGTTGGCAACTCAGGTATCTTTTCCTGTATTGATTGCTTCTCTTGTCATCACTGATAAACTTTACATAAGATTTTCATGCAAATTTCACGTGAGAACATACCTACTTGGTAAATCACTATTCAGTAAACAGGCTTCTTACAATTTCAATGTAAGACAATGTTGCACATTATCTATCAATAATTAGAATATGCTTTTAACAATTCCAATGTTAGACTTATGTTATAAAAACAAGCAACCCTGTGTTTTAACTGCAGCAATATTTATAATACTTCCTGTCCCCTATAAAAGTTGTAAATAGTATGCAAAGATATTTAAAAATTATTACTCAATATCCTTCTCCATGGTAATTATGTAATTTCACATATGTTAACACAGAATACACTGTCTTAATAGCAATTCACATAATTCTATATAGATTGATAACATTTTTGCCAATACAAAGTCTATCTTTATACATATGTGTATGTATGTGTACATAAATGTATGATATTTAATTTTTGTTAATTGTAAGTAAGCATCACACCAAAATTGAAAATTGTTATTGTGGTCAGATCCGGAGAGCAGGATTTTCAGTGATGATGAAGAAATATTTTTATTTAACTTTGTAACATTTTCCATCATGAATTCTTTTATTTACAATAAGCACCCACCATTTTATAATCAATAAACTCAATTTGCAAAAGTATAACTAGAAAATATAAAATAGTATAAATGATATGGTGTTTGTCTTTAACATTTAAAAAATCACTCTTAACTTTTCCTTATTGTCTTCTCATTCTGTAAAATATAAATGCAAAATGCTAGTCACATATCAAAATAGGAGTCAACCTACTAAATTTTAAAATTATCACGTTACCATTGATATATCTTTTTAATTGGAAAATTCTTCTCTAGATCAGTGTGAATTTCCAACATAGCTATTCTTTCCTTTTTAACAGCTTCTTTTTTCCATCTTTATAAAGTCCAAGCAGGGTAGAAATGTTCAAAGGGAAGACTTTAAGACTGACTTCATTTTCAGACTTGACAATCAGCCGTAAGAGCGTCAAATTTCACAGAAGCTGTAATTCCCTAAGGCGTTTGGTTCAAGCTAAAGGGCCCTTCTATTTTTGATAGTATCCAAATGCAGACTACCTGCCTACTTTAAACTGGAGTTATCTATGTGAAGTAACACCTTGACAGCCCACTTCAGATATTTCCCCCCTCACCAATGACTAAAATTCAACTGCCAAGAAGTATTTCTCATTGTACCCTGACACACAACATGTTGATTTTTCTGCTTCACTAGCAAATGAAAATGAAATTACCCACAGGGCTTTCCAGTTCGAATGGCATTCTGTCATTCCTGACACTAGAAATTCTGTCTTCCTATTGCAAAGTACTGTAGGGATATTCTGTGCAAGCTCCCTAGTAGCATTCAAAATGGTTTGAGATGGGAACCAAAATCTCCACCTTATTTTAGGATTTGGTTAGCTTAGGAAATTATTTATAAGCCAAGTGACTTCAAATAATTCCTCGTTCCAATTTTATATATGTAGAAGGGGAAAAATGGTGGCATCTCAGTCATTCAGTTATTTGTAGGCATTCCATGTAATTTAAGGGGGAAAAAATTTCAAGGCAATAAAAACACCAGCTAACAATTAACTACCTCCTCCTACTGAAAGGTTATTAAGTCCCTTGTCAAAGCATCATCAGAGTTCACATTTCTTCATTTCGCACACTTAGATAGTGTTTTGAACACTACATATTTAAATTTTGAAATACTTAACTTTTTAACACCATTTATTTGGTCTCTGGTTAAAATATTAGGAAATGTTTATTATGTAAGGGGAATGATCATGTAACTACAAAATGACTATTATTTATGAAGTCCTTCCTGTATGACAGATAATATTTAAAGTTCTTTAAAAGTGCTATCTGAGGCTTTCTTAATTTAAGCCTCAGAACACCTCTAAGTGTATAGCAGGAATTGTTTTGAATTTGAGGCACAGAGAGATTCAGTGATTTGACCAAAGTCACACAGCTTAAATAGTGGAACCAGGATTTGAAATTAAGCAATATGATTCCAGAACTCAACAAATTTGGTGTCAACATACAAAGTGTTGCCACTGGAATTTTTGAAGTGCAGTCACTGGTGTAAAGGAATACAAAATCTCCAACAGACTGTCCATGGAAGTGGAGGACTCCTGGGGGCAACATTGCAAACATGGGAGTTTTTACTGAAGAGTTTTGTAAAAATCTTCAGATTCTTGGAAAAAAACAAAAATATTTCTCCATCATCACTGAAAATCACACTCCCCAGAACTTAGTGTAAGTGACTTCTATCACTGTGTCTAGAGATATAGTTTCCTGTAAGTATTGGGGTTTATAATAACATGTTATATAGACATTATAGTAAAAGGTATTTCTACTAATTCACTGAGTGAAATATCTAGTAAAATATCAGGACCTTCTTCTATAATCTTTTGCATATTAAATATTCGTCACAATAACCTGTTGCAGAATTCACATTGCTTTCTTTAATTCACTGACAAAATACGACATAAAGAAAAATTGCACAGCAGCTAATAATTTTATATCTGAAAGATATGTAATTTTCTTGGATAAAATGCTTAGGGAAGTCTCATGATCTGAAGCACAGAAACTTAGAATTATCCCTGAGATGTTTAAACTGTTATTATTTTAAAATGATCTACCTACAACCAACAGCTGGTTCCCAATGTTCCTGCCAGTTTCAATGAAAATTCTCATCAAAAACCTGCCATGTCCTGTGAGCCTATTGCTTTTACCTTGAAATCTACTGCAGAAAAAAAGTCATTTTAAATCTCAAGACTAAAAATGGATGTGTTTTGTAAATATGCTAGGAGATTCATAATCATTCTAGCCCCGAATCTTGTCTCTTGTTTCCTCTAAGGATGTTTCTTGTATCTTTAAAATAATTCAAATATCTTACATCTTCTCGCCTACAACTACAGTCCCATTCTCCCCTATTTCTTGCTTCTACCTCTAACAGCTACCCTTCCTCCTCCTTTCCCTTTTTTGTTTATTTCCAAACCCTTCGCTTTCATTGCCACCATACTATGATTTTTATTCACACCACTAAATAGAAATTGTACTCAAAAGTTCATAAATTATCTTCTAGTTGCAAATTTGATGGTTGATTTTTTAAACTGCAGGTAGCATATGGTTTTATTGATTATTTTCTTCTTGACCATTCCTTCTTTGGTTTCCAGGAAACTACACTAATTTGAGTGTCCTCCGGTATCTCTGATGATTTTTCTCAATATCTCTTGCTATTTTCCCTTCCTTCTATTCTTTGAATATTGCTGACATCTAAGTTTCCTTTACTTTTTGAGGTTCTCTCTCACTCACTAATCTTGGGGCCCTCTCTTCTATTCCATGGTTTCAATTCACATCTATATGTCCAACACCTACCAAGAACCTTTAGAGATTAAATGTCTACCAGAATTCCAGGCTCATATTTCCCAGGTCTGCCACATATCTTACTTGGATGTCCCACAAACACATTAAACTTAGCCAACTTCAAATTAAAATACAATAACAAATCTTCATTAGCTCCATTAATCATCCATTCTTCACAAGCCTTTGCTCTGCCTGCTTTGCCTATTTCAGTTAATAACATGACTATTTGCCCAACCTCTCAGGCTGGAAATTATGAAGTCACATCTGATTTTATGTTCTCAACCCCTTTCCCCATCAATTCCACTTCTGGTCAGTCTAAACTTTTTCACTCTTCCACTTCATCAAATGTCTTTCTCTTTCTATTTAAATTTCATCCTCTCTAAACTGAAATAATAATTTCATAAAAATTACTACATTACATTACTACAGAGAAAAATGATATATGTCCAAATTATAAATACTTTGTATTTAAAATCTTTTGAAGATTCCTTCTCTCCTGTAAAAACAGCTCAAGTCCAGAATTCTTCAGGCATGGCATTTAAAATGATTCACAATCTGGTTTCTGGTGCATTTCCAGTTTTAACTACCATAATTCTATCCCATAGTTTTTTATTATGGAATTTTATAGGGGTACATACATTTTGGTTACATGATTTGCTTTTGTACAGTTGGAACGAACTTATGGGTGCCCTTCAGTCAATTAGTGTTCATTGTACCCATTAGGTGTTAATTTACCCATCCCCTCCTCCCCCTTCCACCTACTTGATTTCCCTGGAATTATACTTCCATATGTGCACATAAGCATTGATCGATTAGCTCCAATTTAGTATTGAGTACTTGTGCCGTTTGTTTTCCCATTCTTGAGATACTTCACTAAGAAGAATGGCCTCCAGTTCCATCCAGGTTGTAACAAAAGATACTAGATCAGAATTTTTTTTTCTTTTTTATGGCTGAGTAATGCTCCATGGTCTACATATACCACATTTTATTAATCCACTCATGAATTGATGGGCACTTAGGTTGATTCCACATCTTTGCAATTATGAATTGTGCTGCTATAAGAATTCAAGGGCAAGTGTGTTCTTTATAAAATATCTTTTTTTTTTCCTTTGGGTAAATACCTAGTACTGGGCATGCTGGATCAAATGGTAGGTCTACTATTAGTTCTTTGAGATATCTCTACACTACTTTCCATAGAGGTTGCACTAGTTTGCAGTCCCGCCAATAGTGTATAAGTGTTCCTTTCTCTCCACATCCTCACCAGCATCTGTCGTTTTGGGGATTTTTGATAAAACCTATTCTCACTGGAGTTAGGTGATATCTCATGGTGGTTTTGATTTGTATTCCCTTGATGATTAGAGACATTGAGCATTTTTTCATGTGTTTGTTGGCCATAGCCTATCCTCTTTTGAAAAGTTTCTGTTCATGTTCTTTGCCCACCTTTTTATGGTGCTGTTTGATGTTTTCTTGCTGATTTGTTTGAGCTTGTTGTAGATTCTGGTTATCAGGCCTTTATCAGATCTATAGCATGCAAATAGGTTCTCCCATTCTGTATGTTGTCTATTTGTTCTATTGATTGTTTCCTTAGCTGTGCAGAAGCTTTTGAATTTGATCAGGTCCCATTTATGTATTCTTATTGTTGCTGTGATTGCTTTGGGGTCTTCTTCATAAATTCTTTGCCTAGGCAGATATCTATAAGAGCTTTTCCAACATTTTCTTCTAGAATTTTTTATACTTTCATGCCTTAGGTTTAAGTATATTATCTATCATGAATTAATTTTTTTTTTTTGAGACAGAGTCTTGCTCTGTTACCTGGGCTAGAGTGCCGTGGCATCAGCCTAGCTCACAGCAACCTCAAACTCCTGGGTTCAAGCAATCCTTCTGCCTCAGCCTCCCGAGTAGCTGGGACTACAGGCATGTGCCACCATGCCCGGCTAATTTTTATATATATATTTTTAGTTGTCCAGATAATTTCT